>KN885533.1:59243-70308 GCA_000934455.1 Apostichopus parvimensis | reverse complement strand
ATAGAAGTTAACAAGGTCCGCGTTGACGTCGGTGAATTATACCAACCTTTCGTACGGGGCTATATAGTTGTTCTGTTGTAATTGCAGTATAACAAACCCGTGGATTGTCTACAATACAATGAACAATATACACTAAACACACGTATGATCTCAGAAGGAACTTCAAATTTTCTAACTGGTCACATAACCTACAACAAATGTTTGATAGCTATTTTTACAGGATAAACAGGGTAAAAGTTTTTCAGGGAAAATAGACACCCAAGCGTTACCGGTATATGTAGAAGATGTATACATGACTTAAACTAAATACTACAGAGCATGCACTGTGGGACCCATATATAACCGATATTTCATTGTGATAAGGCAATCTTCACGTCACATACGAATTAGATCTGTAATTGAACGATATATGGATCCCTTCAAATAACAGTTAGAGCGTCGATCAATAACAAGCTTCTGTGAATTCTACGTTATTTCAAGATATCACCGCGATCGCGGCACTGGAACCGCATGCATGCCTACATAATATATAACCCTAAAACGTATAGCCTATGTATTCGCACCCGTTCCAAGAAAACGGTTTTCAATACAATTTTCCTTTCTTTAAGTCACGGAACTCAACAATGGCATCTTATATGCAAACAATAATCCAAATAAGTTCAAGGCGGGCTATCTTTCATTCTTCTATTAGTGACGTCATTTCTTGTCTTTTTCACCGCATTATTGAACGCGTTCACAAAATATCATGATTGTAAATTTACCTTCAAATTCCAGTGTTTGTAAGTGAATGAGTTGGTTTCTTTGCTTATTAATAGATATGGTAAACAAAAATTTAAGGCATGGCGCCAGTGAACACACGGAAATAACAAAGACAAAATTAACCTCTGTCGGGAATCGTGATGTACGCAAATATCAATAAAGCAAACCATGCACCAATTCAATTGTATATAACACATACAGTTTGAAGTGTCGTACAAACGGATTCCGGGGAGGGCGTGGGGGGATGGGATAAGAAACAAGCCCCCCCCCCCCCTCCATTCCCATCCGTTCTCCAACTGCTCTCGTGGATGAGGTTCTACTGCATATTTTTTTAAGGCGAGTCCAACTATGCATTTCTTGATATTTTCCTTGTGCTATTATAATCACGTTTCCACATTTTTGTTTTCATTTGTGGTTACATTTAAATATTTACATAATATACACACACAAACACACATGCATACACATCTGTACAGGTCTACATACTGTTAGCTGTATGTCCCGTTTATCTAAAGCCTTGGTTGACAACAGAGGTGAATTCTCCAACGAAATGAACACAATTTATCTCACTACGGATAACTATGGATCACCATCTTTACTGAGCTAGCTATAGTCCGCTCTGTATATGCTAAATACACTGCACATGCCTTAGTAACACAGTTGTGCCTGATTACTACGCTTCGCTGCTAATGCGCTAAGATAAAACAGGTCGTATCTATCTTCAACGCCCAATTCGCCCGGAGGTCATTGTCGGTCGTGTGCCAATGACAGATTTATTTGTATATAAACCCTAAATTTGACCTCCCCAAAGTTGGATTTTCGGGTCATATAGGTATCTATGTTACCTGCTGTCCAGAGGAAATCCGACAGATTTACACGGCATTGGCAATGGAATTCCAGGTGTTGTCCAACAAATAGCCTATCATGACCTTCGTATGGGGATAAACTTGTTGTTAGGCAAAATCCTCGGTTGATTGATACGTTAGGAGACGCTGATTAAAAAATTTCACAAATGTGGCAAATGTGAGCAAACATTCTACATGGAAAGTGCAATTATTGTCAAGATATAAGTTTAATTCAGATAGATTATTTAAATCAGTTAGTTCTAGACAGCAACCCAATCTTTCATATCCAACATTACATCCTGGTTACGCTTCTGTCTTTAAGATTCGTTCAAATTTAACTCTACTTTCCAATCTTGGCATGTCCAACTCAAAATGAAATTTGCCCCTCTGTTAAATATCTTTTAGATGTGTTTATTGATCAGCTTAGTCTGGCAGTTTGCGTCAGCCTTTATGCCCTTATCTATATACGGGAATGCCGTCCAAGTTTTCACTCAAACTGGTTTTCCTCATCGTCTACGTTTGGTGGGACGCCAAAAGCGCAATTTATACAAAGTCATGGGCGATAAGCTCGGAACAATAAACATTCCCCTCTTGTTGAGTGCTCGCAGTACGTGCGGTACTCCGCTTATCCGGAAGATGTTCCGTTAGCTGACGGAATCGGGTTTGAAGCTAGCTGAACCGTTGACCAAAGACTGAAAGGGCCACTTGGAACAGTCAAACAAACTTTTCATATTTTTTTTAAAGGTCACCTGCTATCATAGTCCAACCATCAAAGAAGTTTAAGAAATTCGATTTAATGTAAACGATTGGTGATCATGTGTATGTAACATTTTGGATGTTATTTCGCGTAACTAGTACATTCATCCCAACTGTAGATATTACGTAGTCGGAAGGCTTATTAGTTAATGACGCCAAGTTCCTCCACACGTTCTTGGACGTAGCGTAAAAATGTTTCACGAAAACGTTATTGAAATTTTATATAACCATCTATGCGTTAATGTTGACAGATGTAGGATCGTAATCTAAACTTGTTTAGATACAACGTGAAGAACATAAAACCATTTGTTCAACGTTGTTTAAACTTAATTGTTTATAACAACGTTTTAACATCGTGTGTGTTTTCTGTATGGTACATAACCGTTGCATAACGTTTGCCTAACTGAGAAATTAACGTTATCATCAGAAACGTTATTATCAATAATCGCATAGATAGGTTTACACTTCAAAGTACAAAGAAAATTAGATCTGCAGTCAGTCGCTCATTCACTTTAAGTATGTAAAAACTCCCAACATGGGGTTACTAGGGCAAATCGAAAATGGATATGAAGGATGTATGAATATATTGTCTTTTATTTGTGAGACATGTCAGGTAAAATCATTAAATGTATATATCGCGTTATCAACATTTACCAATCTGATATAGGCTATGATATGGTGGTTTATGTAGGCAAACAAATTTTCTATATTTCGATACCTGAAGTTAGATATTAATCTAACACTTCATTATTTGTTACATGATGCTATATTACGCACGAAAAGAGGAACTGTCGTGTTTACCTTTTTATTCTCTCTCTCTCGTTCTCTTTAGATTTCAGTTATTCCGAGATTATGTTGACAATGTCACTAAAAATGTCTTTATATAGTGGTTGTGTTAAGCCACGGTTATCTATGATAGCTGTTTTACATGCACACGCATTATACCAATATGTATTCAATATCTGAGATGAATCCATTCAGGCGTAATGTTCCTATGTGCAATAAATAACTAAATAGCCCGTATGCCAAACTTTAGATGCAGGCAAAGGACTATGTACCCATTCGTTTCTTCCGTGCATGGTAAAAGATCTATAGCGTTCTCACGTGATAAACTCAATCAAATTCTATAAGCCAAGTTGTACATATAGATTTAACCTTCAAATTCAGCCGTTTCAATTTGTAACCGATTAATTTCAGCTGGGCTGAAAATGATATACCGCATACGACATATATGCCTTATCTGGCATATATGTTAAAAAGGGAAGATTTGTTTGCGTGAATGTTTATGTATGTTGGAACGGGATGGTGGGGAATGGGGAGGGGGCGAAGTGAAAGTGAACTGAAAAAGGTTTCATCCGTTAGAAGTATGTTAATATAGCATTATTGTCGTGCATAACAATGACATGCCTACATAGACAACACCGTTAACGCACAACTCTGGTGTATGTAACGCCTGAGTCAGTTAAGTTAGATGTCACTGTCAGTAGTTTGTACTAATGATTACACGGTATGTAGAGTTTTCATCAATTTGTATTTTTACCCTTTTTAATTTATAAATTATTACTTCTCTTATTAACTAATTTATCCTTTGCAAACCCGCCATGTTTGATTGCATGATATAGTATGTGTAGTCTGAATGTCTGCCCAAAATTATTTGACGAGGAGAAGTTCCTCTCCTGAGAAGGAATTAATTTCGCTCATCATTCCGTGATAATAAAGCCCATACTGTGAGGCAATGCATGAGCGAGAACTCCTTGATCTTAGCTAATTAATAATAGCCTATCTGTATCAATTTTGGCCAAAAATTCTAAATTAGTTTTTTTTTTTAAATATATATATATACATCTATGAGGATAAAGCCGTTTCAGAGATTGCATTAAATCGGTAACAACAATTGATGTGTGGTGAGATTTTTTTTTTTTGCGCTTTACCTTAACAAAATATAGGAATTTTGGGTCCACTGTTAAGTTTTTTCTTGTTCTTTGATATTTTATCATTTTCGTTAGATCGGTTTCATTAAGGACATTGGCGAAAGCTAATTTATTACGATTTCCCGAAGATAATTTGTTTCATTTTGTACATGTGTTGTTAATAGAAAAAGGTATAACTGCCAATTGTTAACTTTTAAGGTTAAGGAATGCTTTGTGCAGGTATCATCATAGTGCAAAATATATGAAGTTTACAAATTAACTAATTTATATTATAATTTTCATTGATATGTAATATATTATAATTATATATGATTTTACAAACTAACAGTAGTTACATAGTAAGTATTATTAATTTCTTCTTATGTACTATGATATGTTGTATATCAAATCCAAAACACTTGTGCTGAAATAAAAAGAAAAAACAGATTTCTAGAACTAGATTTCGATAAACTGAAAATTTAGCCTGCTTCTTCTAGCAATTTTACCAAATTTGTTGAGAATTGCTCAATATAACGATGCAATAGACCAAGATAAACACCTTAATACAAAAATTTCAACATATAAACAAGATAAGTGCTGGAATCATCTATGATTGAATTCAATTTACAAAATAATTTTAAAAAGGTCGCGATTCATTCACTCTTTGAAATCGAACTGCAAGTATATAGTAATATTTCAGTATTGAACAATATGGAAAATTGTAATAAAAAATCAAATAAAACTTTCATTTCTTGGGGGGGGGGGTAGAGGGGGATGGGGAGGGGAATTTACCGGATCGTATTTTCTTCTAATGTTTAATAATGTGTAATAAAACAATCGTTCTTTTTTATTTATATCTTGTCTTAAATGTTTTCATCAATTGTTGTTTATTATAAAAAATAATAAATGTCATCGAATCTAAAACTAAATGCATGCAATACACATTCAGGAATATCTTTAAATCATTGAATTTACCGTTCAAGGGAAACATTGCACGTATTTCAATTCATTATGAGTGAATGATAATAAGCTAAACAATTTAAAAAAAAAAAAAATTTTTTTTACACTTTAAGTACAAATTTTGCAGCGTTTTTTATATATTTTTTCGATACAAAAATGTCACTTTGAGGTAATAAAATTAAATCCACTTTGTAGACTTCCAGCTGGGCATCACTGCCTGGCGCTTCAGACAAAGAAAAAAAACATCATCATTTTCTAATAAAAAAACCTAACACAATTAAAACTGGATTAAATTTGTCAATCAAAATGGCGTCTCTTCAATTATCCTCGCCAAACAAAGATAAAATTATTTCATTAGACTAATATTGGGGATGAAGAATGGACTCTCTACCGATAACAAGATAGAGTGACAGCCGCGCACGATTTCATTCTCTTGCAAAAACAGAAAGAAATCCCTCACTTCAAGAAAGCAGACGAGGACCAACATTACATTATCTGAAACTTTGACGGACTAATACATTAGATCTTTGAATTGGAATGTCAACAATTTGCATATTAATAGATATATGTACTCGTGTATGATGAAACTATAGTGAAGTACGGATTTAAATTGTCAAACACATTTGTCGTGATTTGTCAGTTGGAATGATGCAGCAGCGAGTGCAAATATTTTAGTTATGAATGTCTAGATTAAAAACAAAAAACGTAATTAAAACATAACAAAAGAGTATTTCAAAATGAGGTCAACCAGGTTTACGAATATTTTAAATGTTTTAAAGATGTGGAATATATCTTCTGGTGAGCGAGCAATCATGTTGGTGAATGAGAAATATGTTAAGATGATCTTAATAGGGCAACCATATATATCATGCACGAGTCATTCATAACGTGTATGGCTTCCACAGCGTGCACTGTATTGAAATGTGATCCGTGTCGTGATTCATGGGGTTAGTTCTGTATAGGCGATTGTACCTGTGCGAACCGCGATTGTGTTTATGACGCAACGCTCCCTTCGCAGGGCCCCAATGCCGGACCGGGAGAGGGACGCGACCCCCATTAAATGATCATCGCAATTGTATATCCACGTTTTGGTTTGTATTCTCACATTGTGGGTTTTGCAGCTTTCTCTATTATGACATATATAGAGAGAGGATGCATGTTTAATTTCAAAGATTGAAGTTTCAAGATTACAGTTTCTAGAACAACCAGTTTAAGTATGATCTGAAGTCAAAACATATATTTTAGATGGGAATACATAAACCGGATCAGTCTGAAGAACGCCCTTGTAACCTTCCTCTATTAGAAAAGTTAAGGTAAGTTTTATCGCGAGGGCAAGATTTGAAAAAGTATAAAAAGGAGGCGGGGTAAGGGAAGGACAGAGAATATAAAGTCAACAAGCATCATCTTTATATGCAATCATCTTTATGTTTCAGTGATTAACTCCACCAAAACGCTTACAAAATATAGTTACATAATCCCTTGCCCTCACCGATAGCCAGGGATTCGCAGAAGCGGTCTCGGCATTACCCTTTCCCCTCTCCCTCCTTTTCCTCGCGCTGCCCTTCTTTCAACTCTGAACATGTTATCCGACTGAGAAGCTCACTAACCTATAGACAAGGCTATCGGTTTACTTACAGATGAAGAACATAAACTTTCAGTGCCTCATGCATTAGGAAGAGAACCAGTTTTAATAAAGGTCAATGGCTTACAATCCTCGACGAGATATTAGACAACCAGATCCTAATATGAGCGGGTGAATTCATTGAGCTTATGTCAACAATTACAAATCGTCAAAAGTTCATCGCCTTTCAAAATCTAGAAAATGAACCTGGACAATAGTAAAGTAATCAAAAACACCAAAAAACTAATCGTTTATTTTGTGAGGCCGTTCGTTTATTGAAGATATTCTGTAGAATTTGGGCTAAACGCACCGATTAATCATAAAACCATTGTCAAAATATGGGGCACATGTCAATTAACAAAAATTGGTTTATTTGTCCTTCTCTTCAACCACAAACCGAGAGAAAAAACACGAGACAAGAAATATCGAAGCATTGATAGAATTCTTTTCGTATCTTTGTTGGGTGACTTAGAAATTGGGACATGCGGGAGGGGGTGCCGGATACAAAATCCCAAGCGCATACCCCCCCCCCCCACCCAAACCTCCCACCCGTACCTGCCTAAAACATAACCTGCCTCAATCAACAAAAACATAAACAAGGGGGGATGTCACTTAAGATGAAAAGGGACCATTTGTTGCCATCGTCAAGAGCTTGGTATTCAACCTTTGTTTGCGAGGGTGACCCAAATATTCATCTGCATCATCTTCTGCGACCTTCCAGTGTCGGATGTTGCGGCACTGGACAGCCAGTCTACGGGGACAGGTATTCCTGCCCCCCCCCCTATTTAAAGCAATATGGTGTTTAGTTGTTAAATTGTGTTATATTTTGCAATTTTTGAAGTAGCCTATTTTATATCCAAGTTTTGTCCACTTTTTCCCACCCATATCGGGGTTTTTTCTTCCGAATTTTTTTGACCACCCTCCAAAACACTTTTGCGACCCTAAAAGGGTTGTGACCTCACCCCCCCCCCCCCTCCAAGACACACACATTTATAATACCAAAGCTCATGAAGAGCACATCTCTTCACAAAGACTTGCAATGTTCTAACTTGACTCTCTTCAAAACCTGAGACTTTTGAAAACATTGCAAGGTGCTAACATTTACGGACATTATACGAATGGAACTTTCCGTCAGAAGATACTCGATATTTGATTAATTACGCCATACATTAATTATATTTAACAAGATCGATGTAAAACTCAACTATGCTTTCTCGGTCTTCCCTCCACTTCCATGTTTTGTTGTTGTTGTTATTTGGGATGGGGAGGTTGGGGTATACGATCATGGGTGGTATCATGTTTTTTTTCTCAAGTGAACGGTGACACTGCACATATATGCACTACTCATAAACACATGATCAGAGGCGCCAAGAGCCCGGGTCGGTCACTGGGGACAACTAATGTCACAATGAAACCCTTATTGTACTCAGCATCCCCCCCCCCCTAAAGTAGATAATTATTATATGGAAGTGAAAAAAAAACTATTCTCCATCCCCTTATCCCCGGGCCCCTCCATATCTTCATGCCTCCTAATTTCCCGGGGCCCTGAGGTTGGTCTTCGAACCCAGGCTATATCACGAGAGACTTCTCTTACTTAGTTGAGCAAAGCAGGAAAAAAACAAGCAAATCAAAATCGAGAGAGAAGAACATGCAGGAAAGCATTATGGTATGGGTATTTATTTATAGGAGCAGATTTTTGCGAGTCCCTTTAGATAATTTTGTAATCGTAATATTCTTGGAAAATAGTTTGTCTGTAGTTCGGCAGATTAGAGCAGTCAACGGGCCTTGAGGAAGTGAGATAAACATATACACCATTCACATGCACATAACTTCCTTCCCTTCGAAGTTTCTAAAAACAAATCATGAATAACTAAAACAAACAACAGAGTGCAGGTTTCTTATATGAAAGGAAGTTCTACAAAAACGTAATCAATGGCGGATCCAAGGGGGGGGGGGGCAACGGGGGCCATGGCCCCCCAAAGGTGAGCCAAAAAGTGTTTCCAATCATATGATTGGAAATTAAAAAAATCGAGAGGAATAGCAGTGGTAGACTAGTCTAAACCTTTTCGTTTTCTGGTTTAAAATTAAATGTATGAGCATGAGGATTTAAAGTTTATCACCATTTTGCAGTTACAGGCTGGTTGTAAGAAGTTTATAACCTATGAAAAATAAAATTTCTTGAGAAAGATGATCCCAACTTTGTTTTATAAATATTTTAGAAAATTACACCTGGGAAACATTTTTTTTAGAAGTAAATTAACATCACCATTGTACACTTTTGTCGCACCAAATTGCATCTGAGGGCATTCAGCAATAGAAAATTTTCCTTAGACCCCTACCCCATATCACTCTAACGCCACTTTAGCCCCTCCCAAACAAAGGCCCTGGATCCGCCAGTGAACGTAATTGCTTGTTCTAATCGTTCGGACTTTTTTCGTTTTACTTTAGTAGGCATTTTATTCGGATAGACAGCATGCAGGGAAACGGGAGTGGGAAGTCTGCAGTAGGTATGGGGGGCCCAGGGTCAACTAGAGGGTAGTAAAAAATACGGAAAATTTGGAGAAAATATGGCGTAAAGAATAGTAAGTATAGTTATTATGCTTTGGGAAAATATTAAGAATGGAATATACAAAATTGTTCCCCGGGACTCGATGTGGCTCTCCATTAGTCTCCACGCCTCTTTAATTTAGCATTTCAATTATTGATTGATTATTGTTTACTGTTATCATAAATCCCTAACCTTTTCTATCGTTTGAAAGTAAGAGAGGACAGACATGTCCTAAGTTTTATAGATAATATCACACATTTAGTCCTATATAGATGTCTTCGGCAATACCTTTCACATACCCCTCCCCCCCCCCTCCCTTGCTTTAAATTTTCGGTCGTCGCAATGTAGAGAAAGTGTTTATGTATATATATCATTACGTCGGTTCGTATATAATGCCAATCGTACTTAAACTAGCATTGGAACAATGTATGAATTAGGCATATATACATATTCTCTGTGTGGTTTCCTCGAAACACCCACGACGCACGGAACATTTTCATTTCTAAAATGACAAGTTCCCCGTCCTAGATCTGCATAGCTAAAATTACAACTCTTTCGATCTTTGTCAATTTGTAAGACAAAAAGGTCACTGATTTTCCTCCCAAAAATACTCTTGAGCTTAGATGAGATCTTGGAGGGGTTGGCAGAGATCAAGGGAGGACGACGATGAGAGCTCAAGGAGGAGAGCTAGCAGATGATTGAATGTTTATCCGGGACGAAACCGAAGAATTCAATGAATGACGTAGTCGCGGTTCAATGACATTGTGGCTACTGTACTTAATACCGATTCTATGTGACCAGAATATGTTGAAAGCAATATGCCAGAGTTTGCAGTCAAGGTGAGGTATAATGTTGTCGACAAATTAACTACTTCTAACGTGTGTTGTACAGATCGACATAAAAAATGGGGAGGGGGATTCTAGTAATGGTTTCTTTTATTGCAACAATAAATGTTATTCCATATCCTATCAGATTTGTTAAAGTTGATACATGCAGTGGAATAATGATACGAACGAGTCGAAGAAATGGGCGTCGACAGCAGGTGGGAGGGGGAGGGGTACAGAGTCGAGGCAGTTCCCATAGCAAACATATGTACTAAAAAAAGACCCATACCTGTGGTCTCTGCTTAAAAATATCCTCAGCTCTTAAACGTTTACTTGTCATGGTTAACAGGCGATGGATGGTTCATGCAGGTTTCATGGCTAACCGGTGAATTATTTCTAATATATTCGTTTCCTCGGTTAACCGGCTATCGAAAATCGTTTGCTTGCCAATCCCCCCCCCCCCCTGCCGCAAACGTACCCGTGTTTCGAAAGGCGTTATATTCAGTTGCCGGTATTCATCAGTCATTAATATTTTTTTATTCGGCTAAAGTGGTCACGTGTGATGACGAACTATAAATGCAGGACCTGAGTGTCTGACAATTCTCGGTCAAGTTTATACAAAAAAGTAAACAAAGTGACTTTAAAGAAGATTTGCACTCGATAGACGTGAGTTTCAGAATCTCCTGCCTCGGGCACTAAAGACTTTGACCTCCGTCGATTATGCCATGATATAACCTATGCGGTAGGGTTCGCGGCTACTATGGCCCCGGGAAATGTGACCTGGTTTTTCTTATTTTACTTCGAAACAGGTGTCGTGAAGCCATATAATTGTGTTACGCGTG
>KN885533.1:36032-54653 GCA_000934455.1 Apostichopus parvimensis | reverse complement strand
GATTTCCCTGACAGGGCTAAGATGAACTCCTCTGCCCCCCCCCCCCCTTCACATGATATATGTTAGAAAGAAAGGTTCGGAAATGTTGCCTTGGTAACGGGTCCATCCGAATAGGATTCTTCTCAAACATCTGCAAATTATGACACCTATAGTTCGGTCAGTTTTGCGAGATACTGAAAAGTTGAAGTCTTTGCAAGTTTCCCGGAACGGTTTAAGCACCGTACGGGAAGCTTGAAGACAGACAGCATGCGCGAGAAGTCAAACAGAAATTGAGGGCAGTAATTAAGTTTTCACGGCGCGAATAATACGGTAGCATACTTCATATTACTTACCCATAGAACTATAGTATACATAATCAGAGTAATGTAATCTTGCAGAATTATTGTCAGTACACATACATTTGATACACCACGCTGGATAGCTCCATACTTTGGCCCAGCTAGATATGTTAGCTAAAGGAGAACCCGCAATTCAGGTAACTAAATCTGAATCATCTCACACAATGTGAACGAGATTTCCTTTATGGCACTCTCCAAAGGCATAGAAAGTAATTTTAATTTGCATAAAGTTAAAGAAAACTTTAACTGTATTATTTTGATTTTCAAGCCACACACACGCGCGCACTCACATGTTTTTAATACACGTGAATGCAATATAACATCCACGAGTCATGAAACAAAAGCAAAAAATACTTAGGCCTATTCTTATTCATATAGTAGGCCTTATGTACATGAAATCATTCACATATGTTCCTTTTGGTACTATTTAATTCAGCGGATTGATATTATCTCTAATATGGGTAGCTTATATGTTTACCATGGTTATAAAGTTATTGCAACTCGTGCAATATGTATGCGTTTAGTTTGGGTGTGTTATGGAGCGTCAATCATATTGCAAAGTAAAGGACAGGTCATGTTTATGTCAAGCTATTGCAAACAACAAGATGGAAGCAAACATCGAGTAAATTTGTTGTCATTGTGAAACTTTTGGGAAAAGTAAACAGGAGAATGTAAAAGTACTCGTCTGCTCGACGAATGCATGTCATTTGAAGTGCCAGCAGTGCTTTTGCATGGCAGTTTATAGTCAAAAGTCACGTTTCATTGTGACATGCTATTGACACTAGTGAGTCAATTTCGTTTATGATCGTGTTAAACATGACCGACGCTTTTACGTTTTTTAACCATATAGTTGATGTATTTTACATGCTTATGTATACAATAGCCTCAGATAAAATATGCCACACACTTCACATGAAACATAATGTTAATATCACATGATATAAGCATAAATATAGATCCACACGAACTCGGCAGGGTTACCAATTCGATACGATAATTGTGCTTGCTGGAAAGCGAGTGTACATCGTATCAAACGTCATATATACTCCTTTTTATAGGAATATCCAAATTCTATAAATGGTATAGCATATTCTCTGTTATGAATATTTTCCTAAAATTTCTTGATATGGGATGAAAAAAAAAGGACGGTAATAGTTCTATAAATAAATTATGGGAGATGTTAATTCTATACACCGGAAACGACAGTTTCTATATCATTCAACTTTAATAAAAGCGCATTTAAGGAGCAGTTTTTTTAAAAGAGTTTTAATAGATCATATTTATTTAATATTAATATGACTGACTTTGAAGATGAATCATATATAGTCTCAAGGCCCAGAAACTAATGTTCCGACAACTAAATCCTTGATAAGTGTTGAAAGATAAATATGTCACTGGGAGGAGATGCATATGAATCAACAATGAGTCATTACCGTTTATGTTTATACAGAAAAGAGAAAGAAAAACAGAGTTTTTGCTTTCTGATTAGACAACAATACCAAGGTCGATTGTTTTCATGACTTTTCAAATGCGACAAAAGATAAGGGTGTTAAAACCTGGTTATGAGTTACCCTTACTTGCAAGAAAAAGAGGAGGAACAGAAGAAAAACACAAAGGTACAGACACGCGCTTTTCACACCTAAACATGCCTTGCCGTATAATCATTTACAGTTTGACGTGGGTGGAAAGCGCGATGTATGAGTTTTGGTATAATTTTAAAGCAGTAGATATCGGATGAAAATATTCTTAATTTACTAGGCTAGCTATTGCATTCGACAGTTAATTAGCGCTTTTATTCCTTTCTTTTTTAAATATATCCGTGTAGTAAGTAAAATACTTTAACTTTGCAGTTCTATTGTACTTGATAAGGATTCAGTGAAGGAGGGGTGAATTCAGACTAAGTTAATAATCATATACCTTCAATGACATGGGTCGTGAGAGGGAGGGAGGGGTGTGGGGTTACCATACTTTTGTGCCGGGCTAGCTTAAAACTTCAAAAATCAAGGTTCAAAGAAGAAGGAGAATACGTGAAAGGGTATGAAGAAAGGCAACAATATAATTTAAAAGGGGCTAGTAGGCCATTTATTGACAATATATGCTTGGTCTTGATGAGTAAAATCTTATAAACAATGGGAGAGTTATTTAATGGAACTAATTAACTCTTAAATCATACAGTTTTCTTTATTTTTAAATGTCATTACTCATTTGACACTTGACGGAAATCATGCAAATCTGCAAATTCATATTTTGTTGTAAATTGATAGAGTCAAACCACCAGTAAGCATTTGAATGATTTAAAGGCGGCGGGGTGGGTTGGGAGGTTGGGAGGAATCAAATTAGCAAGACCCATATGGGTTAACTTTATGATTACTTGAGCATTTCAAGAATTATTAAATTACTGCTACTTTAGTGAGTTTATATAGTTCTTTTTCACAAAGAAATAAGAGAACAATTTGTTGCAAATGATTAATTATTACTTGATCGATTATAGCCAGTTTATTGTTACTTGTTAATGTGGTTAAAAAAAATAACATTTCGACGATTTTGTTGTTGTAGTTAAATTGCTCATATTTGTGTTATCTGTAGATCAAATGACGCAAATGAGAACTCCGTCGCCAAATTACTACCAACTTATAGCCTGTCAATAATAGTTGAGAGAAGCATTATTCAAAGAAACATCCTGGTTAAACTTTCAGTCAACTCCTAATATCGTTTTTGATGCACATTGTTAAAAAATGATGTTTGTATTTATTTGTTCACTCTGTTGTTTTGGCCTTGAATTGGGCATGGTTCCAACTTTCACTTCAGCGGTTGTGAAGCTTATGTGATACCTTGAACACTCGTACATACTGATGCAGACACTTGTAAAAAAGCCTACGTGATCCAAACATCTGAAGAAAAACGCATCATTTCTTTGTAGTTGTGTATCACGCTTGTTTGCTTCAAGTTCACATATGTGTTATCAAATTTATAAAATTCCAAATAAACATATACCTCGAAGATGCTCATTATGTAGGAATTGAAGGATGAATTCATTAGAAGTTTTATGTTTTAGCACATATAAACTTTTCAAATGATACAATACGCAATAGAGAAGAAAAGTCACTATGATGAACGAAAGTCGTACTAGATTCCATCATGGGAGCCAGTATTTGTGCCACTCTTCCCTCATGGGTTTTTTAAAGATTAATTTTTGTATAAGGAAATTATCACTCAGAAATGTGTAAACGTTTGCCTGTTCCAGTTGCAATCGGTCTGAAGGAAAAACCTGCTGTACGAGGGCGGTACTTCAAATAATATTTCTGGCATGGTTACTACGGCGTACTTAACATATTTGACATGAATATTTTTCTCGGATACAATATCAAACCCTTGAATGAATACCACGACCGGAAAAATAGCTGTGCTGTCGGTTTTGACTTGATAAAACAAAGTAGCAAACTTTGATCAAAATTGCAGAGGTTTCGGCTAAAATTGAGATATACACTCTCACCACTGTAACGTTTGAATTTGTTGTTCAATATGCGAAGCCAAAAAAGGTGGCGTGCTGTAGAAACTAATATCTAACTTGGAACTAGACACTGCAGGGGTTTCCCCCATCCTACTTTAAAGGGGTAGCACTGTTTTTAGCAAATCATATACTAAAGTTCCTAAATTATCTTCACATGAGCTCACAGTAAAACAAATATTTAAAACGAACAGGAGAAATTTAATTAAATTATCATTATCACTTGTAATGCACACCTAGTTGTTAACGTGGGCCAATACTTTTTTCTGAATTTGATTTAGCAGGGAAAAAAGACTTACCTTATTCTTCTTCTTGACATAGTGGAAATAAGAAAGACTTGTTCCAATTATTTCTGATTTTGCTCCTGGGACACAAAATTCCAGATGAGTCCAGTGACCAAAGATACTGCAATAATTACCAATCCAAAAAAATGGAATATCAATAGGCTGGTGTGGCTATAACAGAAGAAAAAATCATCCTAAACATAAGAAAAGTTCTCACAGAAAAGGATGAAACTAAGAAGCCTGGAATGACCACAATCAAACAAACCAAAAACCAGCCCTCTTATCTCTATGGAAGACACCATGAAATACACTGACGAATGTAAATCATATTCTTCTGATGGTGACACTAAGATTTCTGTGTACATGGCAAAGGTTTTCACCATCCCTACAAAGAGAAACTTGGAGGAATGAGGTGAAGTTCAATTGGATTTACTGCTGCTGCCTCTCGTGTTATTCCTTCCAAGCTTTGATGGTTTCACCACCTTCAGTTCTGGCTACCATTTATTTTAAGTGTCGTCTCTGGCACCACATTGAGTTTGGCCAATTCACTTTGGGACCGTTTCTTAGTTTTTACAAGGTTGGTAGGCTATCAATCGTCTGCTTCTCATCATGTTGACCATGATATGTCTTACTTTTAAGAAAAGTGCCCCCTGACATAGGACCTAAATCTGCTGGAAATTTGAAAAGAATGTAACCCTCTTGATCATAAAAATGAACTCAACACCAGCCTAGCCCTTTAAGTTCTTTAAAAAAAAATCAAACGCAGTACAACCATAGTTCATAAGGTCATTGACATTGCACCGTGTATATACGGTAAGCCTAGCCACTAAGTTACTAGCAGACGACACCTTACTGGGTGCAGCTTTTACTTTCAGTCGTCAGATAAAACTGATTTTGAACTTCGACAGTCTTGCAGTTTCCAGTCACAGGGTACAATATGTAATACATTTTAAAAAGTTTAGGATATATTTTTGTCAAATACAGACCTTGCATGGATTCATTAAGGAAAACAAGTCGCAAGTTTTGTTCCGATAGTATACCTGTGGTCAGGCTTATGTGTTGCTAGGATGATATTGTTGAATTTGTGCAAGCGCGCCGTATACAGTATAGGAACGCGTAATGGGGGTGCGCTAAATTACTAAAAGTTTGCAAGCTAGCGGTAGCATGTAGATATTACAGGTAACATTATCGTGTGGGTAGGCTACGGTGAACTTGAAATATTACCGAAGTCCTTGCACCGGTCCTCCGACCCTGGGTAAACCGTAGTGAATTAATATTTCATGAGGATGATAAGAGTATTACACGTGCAAAGGAAGACTCACTTGCGTTTCCATATTCGGTGGTTTAGCCTAGGCTGGTAGTGACTGAATAAATTTCCACGCATTGTATACTCTATAAAGCTGATAGTAGTTCCGCGAAATATCATTTCTCGCTTCTAGCCTACACTACAGTAGGCCTAAACTTAATTTAGGTTACTGGCCTAGATTATCTGAATTAATTTAGGTATTAAGTGTACTAACCTAGGCCTACCTTAAATGAAAGCAGTAAAGGAGTCATTGGCCTATACTGTAGCAAAATATAAAAAGCATAAACTCAAACATAGGCCTATACAAAAGGCTATTGTGAACCAGAGCCATCTAAATATACGGCTCTGGTCTGTCCTTAAGTCATGCTAGCATGGACCAGGTTAGTTGATTCTGTTTGGTGGGATGCCGCAGCTTTTGATTGAAGGGAGGAGAAAACCTATAGCTTATTACTGCTGGACTTATTGCAGCCCTAGGGTAATACTGGACAATTAACCTTCATATTGGTTCTCAACAGTGTGTTATTGTTTCCCATGATGTGACTGTAGTGTAAGAACCTCTGGCATTAGTGTACGGGTATATACATTTAGCATACATTATTCAGCTTGTGACCTTTTCCATTATAATTGTTTTTAATAGCATAGAATTTCTTTAGAAAATGTTCAGATGTTGTCTAATATGACTTATCAGGATGGTCCCCAAAGAGCTGCTTGAAAAGTTTCCAGTCTTTTGGAAGCCAGTTGTCAAGGCACTCATGGCACCCAAATCTAACAGTAAACTTGTAGAGGAAGTCCTATTGAGAAATTTGTGTAAGGATGCACCTGGCAGAAGCAGTGTTTCAAGCAGATGTGAGATTCCAGACTGGCATAGCCTCTTAAAGAATCTTTGTGAAGGAGAACCTACACTCACTGCGAGTGGCATTTGTATGTGAGTAAAATATTTTATTTATATTGAAATTTGTGAGAGAGCTATCACAGTGGTCCCTCCCCTTCCCCCCCCCCCCCCCTCCCCTTATTCAGCTTGAGACAAACAAACTTGAAGGCAGACATAGAGCGTTATTTATAATAGTGTCATAAAAATGGCAAAAGACCAATAGACTAATCTGTAATAATTGACTGCCTAGATTTCAATGAGCGCTATACTAAAAAACTGGTATCACATGGCCTGCAAATCTTACCCCTCCCTTTATCATGCCGTGAAAGAGTCCATTAGCAATAGGTTGCATGCAAAAACCCGCCATTTGTACTGAACAGCAGGTTTTTTTCCAGCTGGTTAGCTGAGTGATCAATCCCATCTTTTCGCACCTTAGTTGAGCTGCCTATTCGTCTATTATGCAACTCATCACACAGCTAGTAGCCAAATCACTATCAGATCAAGGCAGACATGGCAAGGTGTGAACAAATCAACTCTCCCAAACTCACCAGTCTCTTTGCAGGAGAGATAAAGTTTCAGTAAGTTGAAGTCAAAAGGGCTGAAAAATGCAACCTATGGTTAATGGACTAATTCTCGTCATGTAGATTGCCCAGATTTAACTGCAGTATATATACATAGATTATGTACCTTGTTTTTTATTCTCTTTGTCAGGAATCCAAGATTTGTTCTCATGTCCTTCCATGCCCAGCGTTGCATGTTCAAGTTTCTGGAGAAACACAAAGCAGAGTTACCACTTACTATGCTTCAGACATTTCTGAAGTCCACTCAGGACACACTGATAGATGATTGGTGCAAATTGTATCACCAGCTACTACACATTCATAACTTGAATATGTGTTCGAAAGTACAACAGACCATCAACAAAGGTTTTCTTAGTCAAAATTCAACTACTTATTTTGAAGCTGTTTGTGATCAAATCAAGTCTGAAGACAGCAATAGAAATTTGCCAAGTTCTCAGCCACAATGCCATTGGTTGTCTGAAGTTTCAGCACATGATAAGGGACAATCTGATCGATCAATTCCTTGCATCGCCACCGATAGCCAGATCTCCCAAAGGAGGAAACGAAAAGTTTCTGTAGAAGGAGAAAGGCAATCTGTTTCTTCATCTGCAAAGAGGCAAAAACTGGAACCTTCAGCCCAGGACATTTTTCCAGATGTGGAGAATGACATGTCAAGAGAAACTGAAAGTGAAGCATCTATGAAAGATGAATTACCTGCCTCTCAAGAACTTTCATCCCAAGGAGATATCTGGAAAGACAGATTAAAGGTATTCTTTAAAATACTGGACTTTGGAGTCAAACTGAAAAGGCATTGATAATTCTTCATTTTTGCTCTTGGTTTCTACAAAACACGATATTGATTTCCATTATCTCTGCAAAATTGTGAATATGGAAGACACTTGTGCAGGAAAATGGAATCATTAGGTAGTTTGCTTCAAACAACACATTGGGCTCGTTTTAACAGAGACTGCCTTAATAGGACCAACATGATTGTATAATATACACTATGCAAAGCTAAGTTCATTGGTTTGGTATTAAGCAGCAAAACCAAGGTACAAGAGAAACCTTAGCTAAAAATAATTAGAACATTTAGAGGACGTAAACACACATCATTGTTACAGTATAGTCACCCCCATTCCGTGTGAGGTATCATGCACCTCACAGAGGTACATAGCATTTACCATTGAATGAATTTTAATGTAACATAACTTAGATTATCTTGTTCTGTCAACAGTCCATGTTTTCTCCGCTTCAAGAAATCTTTCAGTCGTCGAAACCGACAATGACCCCTGCTCACATTGACTTGTTCAAACAGATGATGACCATGTTGTTGGTTGAGGTAAACAGAAGGCATCTTTACTTGCAGAATTTTTTCATAGCCCAGTCTTTAAAAGAAATAGCTGTCTGCCATGCATTACATCAATACTTTTCTATGTAAACTATGGATGGTTTTGTTCACATTAAATGGAGACGATATTTCATCTCATGACATATGCAGTACTTTTACTATGGGTATCCTTCGTATAGATTGGATTACCGTCCAATTTTGTAGGAATATTTGCCTTGTTTTTTGCAATTGCATTTGAAGTTCAACTTCAGAATTTGCTTCTTTAGATTACATTAATTAAAGCTTTCCATATCTGACAAACCTTTTCTAACTTTCTTGCTTAATTATTTCAGGTCGACGCAATATGCAATGCCCTAGAGGTCCAATCCCTGTCTCTTCCATCATTGGCTGTTTTTGTTCAACAGATGGTTGCTATGCCAACCAATTACATCAGCTTTACTACAGCTAAGTTTCTAGCTGGTTGTTTGTTTACAAAGAAGGTATGTTGTCTTGTCTCTGAAATAAAAATTTTCCCTTTAAATTCCAAATTGTAATTGTTTCGTATCTCTGTACATGCAGGTATTTTCAACAAACTTGTGGGCTATTGTCTTTCTTGGGAGGCTCTAAAAAAAATTGAGTGCCAATTAATCATTCACCTTGGACAAATTTAAAGTTTACATTTTTATCAACAAAGCATTTTTATCAAGATGACATTTCATGTTTGTTAAATCTGTTGTTTTCATACAGATTTCAGAACTGAAGCAAACCATACCCAGAAATGTACTGGTGACCCTCATCCAGTTTGCTAATGCTTACCCCAAGCCTCTCCTAGAAGGTTGCCTAATTCCTTACATGCAGAGAGGTACGCTGGGCCCACACCAAGCAGACTGTATGCTGAAAATTTCAAAAGAATGCTTAGATAACCAGAGTAGAATCATGTTTTTAAGGTAAGAGCCAGGTGGAAGGGGGTGGGGGGGGGGAGGGAAGGTGTGATGGCATGGAGGAGAGGGATTTGTTGTTTGCCATTTTGGTATGCAGCGTGTACATATATGTTATGTCATTCACAGTGTGGAAAGGACTCTTATTAGCAATTTTTAGTCATTTAGCTTATGAAAGTCTTACTAAACTCAATACATTTACATATAGTGCAATAATTCAAAATGATTTACTTTGGTTAGTTTCAACTTCTCATATGCATATATACAATTTGCTCCTCAGACATCCAGGAGTATTCTTTTTTGGGTTTGTCCAAACGAAAGATTATTGTTGTTCAAACTAGTAAAATAACAAAATCAATTGAAGGTATGACTGAATGATTTGATCAAACCATCGACCTGTGCCGTGGACTGCCTAAATGATAGTTCTGCCCGTCTGACCCTACACTTTCCAGACAAATCTTTCAAGTTAGTCTTAGGAGTTAAAACCATGTTGTTCATTTAGGTATATTTCTTTTTCATTAACCCGACTTCATTTTATAGGGCACTCCTTCAGTCGCACCACTTGGATTGGAATGAACATGTCAGTGGCTTCGTTCAAGGGATAATTAACCTCAAGGCAAGAATGATAAGTTACTCCTTGTTACATTATCGCAAGTCAATTTTTACTCCATCAGTCAGGGATCATAAGCTGTCATAGTCTTTACACTATTATTGGCGCGAATACTCTCTCGCTGCGGCATCTACACGGAAGCAAGAATGTAAGGTTTGGCATCTCCTTTAGTATCAAGGAAAATATAAGCTAAGAAGGAAATGTAAACACAGATTTTCATAGATCTAAAGAGTGAGAGAGATTTGTTACAATGATATTTTACAAAGTAGCTGTTTCTTGAACCCTATTTAGGCTGGGCTATAGTTCCTGTTAAGCTGGCTCTTGTGGTTTCAAATTCAATAACAGGTTGCCAAATATATGGCTCATTGTCATGGTCCTTAGAGTACAATTAAGCCTACTAACAGATCCTCAGGAAACCACTGTTTTGCCTTTTCTCCTCCCCCACCACCCCCCTCCTCCCCCTCTCTCTTTGGAACAAACTACCTGAATTCAACAAGCTCTCTCCTTCTCTCACTATTGTTTCAATGCACAAAGAGCATCTTTTTTACAGATGCTAACACAATACAAATGTTCATTATTATTATTTGATACGTGCAACTTTAAATCAAGTTATATATTTATTTGTATCTGTAGGTGGAAGTGGACTCGGAAACAGTTAACATTATCATCACAATATTATGTGCTGCTGGAGAAACTCAAAAGAAGTGTCCTAAATTTTCAAAACTTTTCTTGGCAATTGTCAACAAGTTTAAAGCAAAGGTATGGCTTGTTTTTTACCACAGTGGTGATGGTTGAAACTGCTTTATTTAAAAACAACATACTGAAATTGTTTTACTTTCAGAGGCAGATTGCGACCAACCTACCGCAAAGTTAAGATTAATGAAAGCAAAAACTGGAAAAAAGATAGATTGCAAAGTAGGACATTTACAGATTGTCATATTTGTAGTTTTCCATAATACTTCAGAACTCAGTTTATCTACCAAGTTCAGCACATACTGGTAATTTTAAGTTTTAAGTTGCAATTTGTGCTACTTCTCCACAATACCATAGGTTCCTTGTGACCACAGCAACTGATTTGTTTTCAGAAGCTAACATCAAGTACCTGTTAGAGACATATTTTATATAAACTCGATCCACCAATATGAAAATGAGGAAATTAGAGATAAGTTCAACGGGTTGCAAATGAAGTAATAAAACATGTCATTACATTTGTAGGACAAAATTGTCTGATATGGCAATTGACTTTTATGGCAAGGTATATTGTAACCAAAAAGTTACCTAGGTAACAAAATCAATTGCATTAATAAGGCTCAGATGTTTTTGTCATTGCTTAAAATTGTGTTTTGCCATTTTTCCAAATATTCCGATATAAAGAGAATTAATTCTTACTTCTATTCTGTTGTAATGTTTTCGTTCTCTTTTCCCCATTTTGCTTTCCACAGCTCACAAGTGATCACAAATCTATTTTACTGGCTGTAGTCGAGAGAAATGAAACTTTTCTGAAGAAAGCAATAATATCTGCATTGAAGAAAAGCATGGGAAAAAATTAACTGAATCAGTAAAGGCAACATTTACAGTTATAGGAAGAACTGTGTGTGTAATGAACTGCTGTGTGTTATTTACTGTAATATTACATACAGTTTTCAACAGTGATAGTACTGTGCGGCAGAAGAAAAAACCTTTATAATTTATACCCGAAATACCTCGTTGAGCTTAAGTAATATATTGCAATATTTTGATGAAATGTATCATTACTTGTTTCAAAATAAGATTGTGATCGGATAAGCTAAAACAACATTCACTTTTCTTAACTTCATGACATTACTTTATAATAAATCAATGGTTATGTTTCGTCTTGAAAAGTTAAAAAAAAATTATGTTTCGTAAACTTGATACCTTTATATCACTTTAAGGCAGCGGTAACGATCATGGTATTTGTTCTTTTCTTCATGAATATGCAACATTTGAGCAGAACTGAAATACGACAAGTTGAAAAGTTTTTTCGAGTGGAACATTTCTTGTAGCATTCCTGTTTTTTCATACTGTCATACTATGCGACTCACAGTTTCATGTTGTGTGTATGTACCAGATGGTACCGCTTTTGAATTACTGTGTAAGTATCTGTTTTTGCATCTGACCAACTAAATTCTTACCAATGGATTTTTTTTAATATCATATACACTTCCACCTTGTTTGTGTGTGTAATGTGATTCAAACCGTTGCCATGGGTAACCATCTCTGATCTAAAGTGGTACAGTTTCATTAAGAAAAAACCCATATTCTGGATGTGACAGATACACAGCTAATTATCTCAGTCTTGACATCAATTGCATTGTCTAAATAACTTCTTCTGGTAGTTTCCAACTTAAATTTCATTGTTTACTTATCTTGTGGCATTTTGTTTTGAACAGTTCTAAAATCATGTCTCTGTTTGGAAGGCCTGTTTGGCTCAAAGCCAGGCATGATTAAGCTGTCTTAAAACTTTAAATAATAAACATATTAGTTTACATTAGATACACACGAACGCAATTATGTAAGAATTGTCTGATTAGAGAAACAGGATATTTTACATTGAAAACTAACTATTAAATGAAAGAAATTCAATACATTTAATGATATTTGAAAATGAATATAAAAAAAATTGTCATTTGTGTTATTGCCTTTAATATAAGAAAAGTCCACAGTTTTGTTAAGAGGGATAGAAAGGATCACAAAACCATGATATCTCCCATCAAGGGTTATTTATCATCGTTGTTTTGGTTTCATCAGTCCATATCTCTGTAGCTCGTTTGAAGATAATTTAGCACTATTCCCCAGGAAAACCGAAGCCAACTAGATTTTGGCTTTTTCATATGAAACAACCTTCAGTGACCCCACATTTTTTTTTCATAAAGAACAGGGCTATGAAGCTGCCACAGCCCCCCCCCCCCTCGCCTTCCCCTCAGCTGTGGTTCTGTAGGCCAGGAAATTAGCAAACACGTTACAAGTAAATATAAATTCTGGCTACATGCCAACAACATGTATTTTTAACTCGCGTGTTTTTTTCATACTTGTTCAGTTGGAACTTTCTACGGAGGCATAGAAATATTCGATGGACGGTACAAATGAAAAAAAAAGTATTATAAACTGACAAGAGGAAAGTGAACCTGAAGTGGAAAGCGGTTAGATTTCACATTTTTTTGCACTAACATAGTTAAAATCTCTTAAAAAATGGAATTTTATGGAATTTGTTATTTGGCGATGTTACAATTCAACAAACTTGACATCTGAGTTACCATCTCAGGCGAGGAAACTCAGTTTCCCTTAATTTTGGGATTATTTTGCAGTGGCATTTCCTACGAAGAGAGTTTAATTAATTTTGTCATTCTGAAGTGGCAGCTCCGTAGTTGTACTGATCAATTGCTACCCAGGATTCTCACTCCTTTTTGTGCGTGTGGTACCCATTTCCTTCCGTAGGTTTTATTAAAATCTTTCGTGAAGCATATCAAAATGACAAGTTACATTTTGTAATGTCGCCCTCTCTTTACGATCACCACTAAACAGCTGTGAAAGAAGACGTGTCACTAGTTTCACGATCAACTCGAAAATAAAATGGTAAAAATGTCATTCTTTGTAACCGAAATGTAACAGTAATTGGGAGAAATCTTGCTTTTTATTCTTACATGATGGCTATTCATTTTCTCGTCTTTTGAAGACATGTGTTACTAAGTACAATATCAAGCCGCTAGGGTTATGCTAGTTACAGTTAGAGTGACTACGTGTGCAATAAATGCTGTATTGGCAATGCTAGGGTAGTATACGCTAACAAATGCTTCGCGTTGTTAGTACAAGCCTAGCCTAATGTTATGACTTCAAGTTAGGCAATGTCGAGGCCCAGAGTAATGTCAAAGTGGAGTGGAATAATGTCAACTATGCCCTTGTTACAAAGAGAAACAACCTGGTGTTTCAATTTTATAGTGAATAAAATACATTTTTTATTTTGTAACATTTTGCTACTTGCTTGAAAACTCATGATTGACATGTTTGTTGAATGTCAACAAGGCTAGGCCTAGCCAATTATCAAACACATATGTTTTTTCTCATAATGATTATAGATTGGTAATGGGGGTAGGGCATCTCACTGATAAATAGTAAAAAGGATGTAAGAAAATAGTAAAATACTGGAACCCAAGCTTTTGTAATGACCCTAATAATGTGTTATTCACTGTGTGCCTTACTAAGTTTGTTTGCACTCCCCTAGCCACTGTCTTAACTGCCTAATAATGAAATAGGTCTCTGTGAGGATCAAGCACCATATGGCTGTTTAAATGTATATATGAATTATGAGAATGACAAAACACATAAGGAATGTTATTGTTTAAAAGCCTTTACTAAAATAAATTCATCTGAAGTTTTGTTCTTAAATTATTTTGACACAACTTTGTTACATTAAAAACCCCTAATAAATAAATATTTGATGAGAAACTTGACCCATCAGTGAGACTGACATGGATATGACATGGATATGGCAATGGTTCATGCATTGATTCAGACTTTCATTATTTATCAAGAAACATTGTTTCATGTTTCAAAGCGACCCATTCTTGGCAGTAACCTTGCATGACTTGCAAGGAGCAAACTGTTGAAAACTGAGACTAATACATTGTGATAATTTGTAGTGAAAACATGTTAAACATATTCAAGACAATATAAATTTTTATGATGTATCACATCCAAATCTTTTCCATGACGTCATCAATACAAACCAGTGTTTGCTATCTGTTATATTTTAAGTTGCTATGGGAAATCAATTGTACTGAACAGAAATTCCATCGTAAACCACCACTTTTCATTGGTCATTTCTTCTGTTGTTTTGTCATGTAGGCTGTTGGATCTCCAAGTGCGACGAGTGTAGGAGGAGGCCGATCGCCTTCATCCAAATCAGTATCACCAAGATCAGGCAGTTCCAGTGGAGTAAGATCTAGGTAAGAAACACTTGAACCAACCAAAATATCTTATCCTTGTCCTGGAGAAAATATATTCTGTGGTGAGAAAGTGAGAGAAAATATCATCTGTCTTGAGAAAGTGTAGGATGCTAGCCTTTAAACCAACAGATGAACCGGAAGAGATGTACTGGTGGTTTAGGACAGATAGGCACGTGGAGTAGATGAGCAAATAGGAAGAAATGTATATTGAAAATGAAGCAAAGCAACATGGACAGGTATTCAACAGTTCTTTGAATGTCAATTTGTGTACTAATTCGTACATCGAAATATGGAAACTTAAAAGCTTTATCACTTCTTCAGGTTATATGAGGCATGTCCTTGACAGGTTTCTCCAATTTGTGTGTGTGTAATTTTATAAAAAAAGGTTTTTTTCAACAGTTGTCTGTTTTCGTGTATACATATGTTAGCTAGAAGACAGTTTTATGTATCATTTTGTGTTGCACAATTGGATGTGTTCCAACATGGTATCACTTTCTCTAAATCTTGTACAGGAAAACTGTAGCAGGAAGCGGTGCCACAAGATCTCGCACTACTCAGAGTGGGGGTGGTGGAGGCATGTGGAGGTTCTACACGGAAGATTCACCAGGCATTAAAGTGTAAGTTTTGAGTCGAGGAAAATGATTTCCATATATTATCACAGTAGCTCATTGGTAGCAACTGCTATCTTTCCTCCTTTTCCTTTAATCATCCAAGGTTCAGAAAATATGAGACTTAAGTTACACCAGCCCACATGACTAGAAATGCTGAATGTTTGGGTTTAGACTCTGAAGAGTGTGGGTTGCTTGAAATAAGTATGGGAAGTGCTGCTACAGGGAATTCGGTTTGTTTCAATCCTTTTCCCTGCCCGTATAAAGTATTGTGTATGCATCAAGATGTACCTCAGCCTTAGGTAGGACTGCCTACTAAAAATTAATTATTTATTCGGATATTTTTTATCTTCTTCCTTTTGTGTTTGTGATTGCAGTGGACCAGTCCCCGTTCTCGTTATGAGCCTCATCTTCATCGCGTCCGTCTTCATGCTTCACATCTGGGGCAAGTACACCAGAGCTTAGATCCGAGTACCATATTAACATATGACGATGGAAAGAAAAATGACATTCCAGTCAAAAAGAACTGTATCTTTTGAGAATAAAACAAACAATGCAAAAATCCAATTAATAAATACTTGCAAAACGATAAGGGTCTTTTTGACAGATAGATTGCGAGCACAGAACATCAGCCTCAAGATGAGAGTAGCAGTGAAAGCAGAGACCACCACAGTCTACAGTTACAGTGTGTGGACGATAACCAAGAGAAACAAAGGTGTATGATGTGTGAGAAGATACATTGACTACTATACTGAACTGCCAGTACATCGTCAGGAGCTCTGATGTGGGAAATGCATGCAACTCACAGCCTGTGTATCCATGACGATATGTTAACATATCAGGGTGTATCCATGACGAAAACAGTTTTTGAATCTTTTGATGTGGATATATGACAAATGTGTATGCATCTTCAAGGGTTACCTTATGTGGCCAAGCAGCTTAAATTTGCCATCATTCAGTGTTTTTGATCTACAAGCAGTTCCTGTTTAAGTTCTCTGATATGTCTGTTGTTACATGTCTTCAGGACCCTCTTTTGAGTTCTGAAATGATTTACATGTTCCTTTGCCTGTGTCTTATTTGTTTCTTTCCATGCTTGTGTTTCTCAAAATGTTCCCAGAAGCCCTTTTCAAAGAATAAACATCTAGCTAATAACTATTGAAGTTGAGTTGATCTTAACTCGAACCATAAGATCTTTCTGAGTTAATGCCAACAATGTACCTATCAAGTATCAATCAATTCCCCACAAATATGCATTTTCTGATTGGAAATTATGAAGTATTTGACCTGTTAAAAGTTTCTGTTGTTCTGAGTTTGTGTCTTATTCTTTCTGTGGAGAATGTATTGTTTTACAGGGACTTCTGTCTTGATAAGTTTGGAAGTCTTGTTAAGGAAGGGGTGGACATGTCTGGGAACGTGTTGAAGGGAGTGGTGGGGAGGGAGGGGTGGTTGGGTATGATATTAGGTAGCAATGAGCAAAGTCTAAGTTGCATGTATGTTATATGAAAACCATATCTGTACTTTCAAAATAAATTTGACTTTACAAGAAAATTTATGCAATTGTTATTTTCTTTTTCATCTATTTTATGTTTCCAGGAGATATAACAGGATTTTAAACACATTGGCTTATTTGCTATTTGTACAGTTTGGAATAACTATTGATTCTACCTTACCTTTCAAGGGTTTCTATTGGAAGGTGAGAGGGAAACTTTTGCATAAAATGTGACAAATTAGTTGTAAATTAGAGTTGTCACTTTATTTGAGAGCTGTATAAAAATTCATTAATTATATTGTGTAATACATATATTGAATATATCTGAGAAATATGTCATAAGATTCAAAGAAATGTGATAAAGTCATGAAACCATTCCAAACTATAAAGCACCAAGAAGACATAATTAACCTCAAAACTTAAATTAACAAATAGAAATCACAAATAGTAAAATTCACCACAACTAAGAACAAGGTTAATTGAGAAAAGCAGTAAAAACACAATTCAGGTGCAGATAAGCAGTTTGGTTAGAAGCATTTTAGGAAGAGCATATGTAACAGCATTTCTTGCATTTAATAATTATCCTCATGAGGAAAGAAAGAAAGAAACTGAAGGAAGAAAAGAGCATTGCACACCGAAGGAAAACGAAAAAAACAGGAGATGACATTTTTGCCAGGAGTTTTGAGGGAGTTTGGAGCATGGAGAGGTTGGTGGAAGAATGAAGAGCATGGGAAGCAAAAAAAGGTTCCAGAAGAGAGAGTTTCAGTAAAGATGAGGGATACTGGTATAGGAAGGAAGAAGCAAGCAAGAGGAAGGAGGAGGAGAGAGAATAGCAGGATTGGAAGGTACTTGCATTTGGCACAAGATGAACAGGATCGTTGCATAGAGGGATAAAATATATGTGTGAAACATAAAATAAGGCAATCCAAGTACACTAGATATATTTCTGTGCTGTATAATGGGGTAAAACACTGGTCAAACAGGTACAGCCAGTTTTGCTATTCAAAATTTCTCATTTTTCTATGCGTTTAATTTTAGGAGGCAAACTTTTCATTTTGTCTTGTATTTTATGTTCTATCCAGACTTAAATTGCCTAATGTAGGATGACAAAGGTCAAGGTAAGGTCAAGCCAGTGAAAGGAAAGGAAGAGACACGTACATGAAAGACCCCCATAAATACCCGAAAGAAATAAATTTGAGGTTAAAATTTCAAATAAAGCAATAGTGTAGAAAAAAAAATATGTACAAGAAATACAAGTATGCATCTCTCAAACACTGATTAAAATTATCCCTGAAAGGATAATATGTTCCAAAAGGAGCAAATGATTTATATATATATGGATATATAAAGAGATGTAAGATCAAAGGACATGGCACAGGCCATCAACTTCCAGCGCCTGTGAGTCATTTACCAACAAACTCTATGCAGAGTAAGGCTCTGTAAAATAAATAAACTGTTTAACCTTTTGTTTCATATTCTAGTACTGACAGTACTAGTACTGACAGAGTCAGAGTACTGACAAAATATTACATGACAAAAATCTGCAATTAAAATGTAAAGTCAAATGAGTTGTTTATAAAACAGTCAACATATATAAAAAAAAGCTTGTTAATAGCCTCAGGTACAATGAAAACAACTAGATCCCATCAAGGAAGCCCAGCACAACAGATAATCTTAAAGACGATGTGTCAAGGTACCTGCCAACCAGGATTCTCATCGGCCTGTCACTACAAATCTGAGTTGTTAGGTGACGCTTGAATGTTACTCCATGTTGTATGCTTCAAGACCACAGCCAGTGGTGTTCACTAAGGCAAGTGG
>KN885533.1:24572-35929 GCA_000934455.1 Apostichopus parvimensis | reverse complement strand
CCGACTCTTTAATATTTAAGCACCAAATTTTCATATGTTTCTATTTCCCAAGCTTGTGGTTTGGATTGGTTTCCTTCTGCATACTGTATCTGCACATAATGCTTCAAACATTTCAGAGACTTCTTTCTTTTTTTGTGAATACAAGGCAAACAGAAAGAAGTAGAAAAGAATTCAAACCTTTAGAAAAGCTGTCTGGTTCGGTCACAAATTTTTGTTAGATACTTGACAAGCACACATCCTTAAAAAGGATAAAAATACTAATTAGTCAAGACAATTTATGTTGTTGTAGATGGGTTAAAAAGTTATAAACATACATTCTTTTCTATGAAAGTTATAATATTTTTTGCAGAACATAAGTTGACAGTTGATATGTTTGTGAGTTTGGCAGCAAGCCAAGATTCACAGAGACATCATGCAAGTCAATTATTAGTTTCCATTATAATAAACAGTCGGAAGATCCGAGGAAGTTGTCTCAACAATAAAGTATTAAAGCTGAGACCATACCAAGACCAGAGGTAACAACCCAACCAGTGGTTTACTTCACATATAAAGTAAATGAAAGGTAGCATTTACTTCTTGGCAAATTCATTGGCTAACATACATGAGAGGCAACCAATCAAAGTTGTAGGTGAGCTAATCAATACAAAAGCATCACTACAATGAAATATGAATTTTGTTACCAACTAGCATCATCATATATTGTGTATGTTTTGTTTGTGTGTGTGTATGTGTATGTTTTGCTTTATATAACTTCCTACAACATTTTTGTTTGATAAGCCACTTTGCAAGTGAAAAACATATGATTAAACAAAAGAAGTAGAAAAATAAAAAGTTGACAATAAAACTTAATGAGTTGTTTTCTATTAAACATAAAATGCTAAATACCACATACTCTAGCAATTAAACCATCAGGTTTCCTGGTCACTATTCCTCTGTGTAACATCTAGTTGCATTACTTCATTATCAATGTGAAATAAACCATCAGAAGATCTTGTCTTTTGTCAGGAGTGATACAATAAGGATCCCACACAAGTTCCATATCCTTGGTCTATTACATCTTTCAGCATTATTTCTTCAGTTGCAATGATTGTTGAGTTATGTTTCCATAGTTACACACATTTATTTATATTTGAGAAACTTTCCTCAAAAACTTGTCTCTCCCCATACTCAGAGCTTTCAATCAAAACAGTTTGTAATTAATATTTCTTAAATTAGTTTAAACGTTTGGTCAAATTTCTTTGGTTTATCAAATATTTGTCAGATATCTGTCTGTTGCAGAGCTGCAACTTTACCAGTTCTTTTAATCGGATAATACCGTGCTACCTAGAGCACACACATTGTCTGTTACGTTACCAAAGATGTCCACAGTGCAAACATGTACCATGAATATGTTATTGGTTATCAAATCCAGAGCGTGAAATGGTCCCCACAATCTGATGAATTTATTACAGATCCAGTTTAGATACATCGACTTTCAGTCTCCGGTAAATAAACTTTGGCCCATTCAGTATTCGGTCTCTTGGCAAACGTCCCTTTAAAATAAAATATCTATCCTGAAAACATTTGCCTATTACGAGAAAGCTGCTACTCGCAGTCAGATAAAAAGCTTCAGTCAATTAATTCATTGTACATATATATCAATTTCACATACATTACATTTCTTTGTGTGTTTGCAAAGTTTTGGACAATATAAAATTTGCAGAATTCTTGCATATGATATGAGATTACAAATGCTAGCTTAACAACATCTTTAACTTAAACTTTTCTCTTGTAATATGCTTAGAAGCTGAACTTTCTGCTGTCACCCACTTAACTTGCTGTAAAAGTTGCTGTCCAAAGTTCTTTAAAAGACGGTCTTTCTTTTTCGACGCTGAAGCATAGATGCAGATCCACAAAATCTGAAATCTGCATAAGAACTGTTTCTTCTCAATTTCTCTCTTTTACTTATTACTACCAATTTGGTATATAATTAATTAGATCATTAAACTGAGAATTTCACCAACTTTTTTGAAAGACATAACAGAGGATAAATAACATTTTAACTAAATACTAGACTTAAGTCATATATATTGAGAAACATCCTCTCTACAAGTACAAACCACTGTTAATGACAAACACACTATATAGTACACAAAATTAGCATCTAATACAAAGATTCAACAATAAATTATTACAGATCACTGGCCGGTGACTTTGATTATTAGACCCTTATACATCACCCACCTGATACATAATTCTCCTTAAATTCTTAATCAAAGTTTTTTTCTCAACTTCCTCACCCCTTTGAACCACAATTCTGCATCTGTACCTAAGTCAATAACACCTTAAGAGCCCATTACTATGAAACGTGATGGCAAGCTGTTTATGTTGTCCTAATTTTTCACCTAAGACAGACAGATAAATAGAAAGACTAACTTGGATGGTATCAAAATGTGATCAGAATAGCTTCTCATTGCTTCTTGCTCTATCTAGATACTTTGCAAACCACATTTCGATATTTATGTTTAACCACATTCTCTAAGCCATAAATTCCTTAGCTCTTTCCCAAAAATGTTAATAATCAAGTAACAGTCATATTGTTGTGAACTCTATAGAATCTCATATTCTACAAATTTTAAGGCGGGGGCGTGGGGGTAGGTTAGGTATATGAATATGGGAAGATAGGGTAATGGGAAGAGGTTGTCAGGCTAGAAAATGTTTCACTGATGAAGAAACTGCCATATAGAGAAAAAAAACCCAGCATGTAATGCAATTCTTTCAACAACAGGAAGAGATGTGTTTCTTGCATAGTGGATGCAATCGACACCCACCTCCCTCAGTAATACTTTGACTGAAATCAGAAACCTGTTATTTCTAATTTCTTTCTTTGCCTGGCCATACCTATAAGTGATTCTATTCTTTCTCTGAACAATCTTCATAGTTTGCAGAAAAACATTGATTTCTGTGATTTCAAGGCTTTTTCTTATATCCTCTTTTAATAACATGCTACAAAAAACCACAACACCAATACAAACCACACTTATGTTACCATGTATTCATGTCTCCTGAGAATAAGGAAAAAAATTTACACTTCAAAGAACAGCTACCTTTCTCGTCAAGATTTCGTCAGTCCCTAGACACCGCCCCCACTGCGATCTGTCGGGATATGCCTCTTCTGTTCCCACCTACTGAGGGCGCTCTCCAATCGTACATTGGCTATGGCACCAGTCTTGATAGCGCTCATAAGCTAGTGGCGGATAAAAACAATGGGGAGTCATTATTAAACGAGGAACAAACAAGAAATGAAAAGTTGTAGAATATGGAACCATTTAAAACACAACAGATTTTTGTAAATAAATATCTCAAACTGTCATTAAAATAACTTCTCTGAGTGAGCACCTACTTTTGTGTTCTAGTTAGAGAAGCTTGGTGTTCATGCGGTGTTTACGTTTGGTGTTTTAGTTAGGGCAGCTTGGTGTATATGAGGTGTTTCAGTTTAGGGATGGGTGTTAATCTGCTAAGTTCTTTCGGAGCAGGAATCAATGTTTGATACAGGATTACCAAAGACTTGATCAGATTCCTGCACTTTTCATAAGGTTCTTCTTACAATCAACAACATTTATTTGTTTCATGTTAGATTTAACATATTACTCTTCAATACTGTCTTGCCTGATATTGTCAGTTGACAGAAATACAAACATGAAAATGTGCTTTACAAAGCCTTATCTTGTCCTTGAGACTTTCTGAAATGTATAGATTGAAACTGGTGTGACCATAATCGACATCTCATTTTTGGCTTCTGACAAACTCCCCCTCCCATCTGGCAGTTATACCCCAGAATCAGAGATGAACGGCTATAGCACACAAGACCAGAATAACCTATGCCTGCTGCTTGTTTGATCTTATTAATACCTCAAAATTTGTTTTGCAAAATTAAAAATTTGTCAAAGTGGGTTAATATCTACCTGCAGAAACTCATCTTCTTCTAATTTGCCATTTTTATTGGCATCTACTTCATTCAGCATGCTCCTCAGGGAATCTTCATCCACAGTTTCACCAGCAGCCTGTTATGATAATGAAAATTATAGGAGTGTTAGCTCAGTGGTTAACGCCTGTGCCTTTCAACCATAAGGTCCCGAGTTCGAGTCACTCCAAGATTAATGTATGTCGTCCAGTTACAGAGTTGTTGACAATTCATAATCATGGACGTTAAATATGAATCTAAGAGACTGACTTCGGTCAGCTTGCGGCTTTGATAAGCCAATGATGGCTTCTTCCTGAGTTCCTGCTTGCAGGAGGATCTAAAATACATACATACATACATACATACATACATACACACACACACACACGCACATACATACACGCATACATACATACATACATACATACATACATACATACATACATACATACATACATACATACATACATACATACATACATACATACATACAAAACAAGGAAATAGTTATGACCATTACACAGCTAAAACCGAGTTGGTTTAGAGTAAGTTTAGATAAGGCAGTTGACATGAGTTTATATCGAGAATGAAGCATTCATGTTGTACATTGCACAAGATTTATAGACACAAGTAACTTGTGCACCCATCTGCATGGAACTACAACCCCAACCATCCTCTATCATTCTCTCGTCGGAAAGATGAAATGCTCCGATCTTCAACAGCAGTTAAAAAGTCAATACTGTATCCAAAACAACTCTTTTATGCAAAATAGTCAAGCCTTTTGCAATTCTACGAAAGTGCGGCAGACCCATTCTGACTTTTGATGTCTGCTTATTCTGTGTAACACAAGATGAAATAAGTCATTTTATTTGTGTGAGGAGAGACCCTACATTAAAGATGCAGAAAGCTCCTTTTAAAAAGCATCATAACAGTAAGTCGAATAAACTTGTCAAGTTGATCTCTACGCAAGTAAAAAAAGCAAGCTTCAGCACCTCATCCTCAAAAACAGATTTTTTTTTTACCTCCAAGAATTGTCTCAAGTCATTGGGGGTTATGAAACCCTTCCCATGACTGTCCAGAGTCCTGAATCTCTTCTTGTATTTCTCCGCCTCTCCCTCCGTGAAGTTGATCGGAATCTTCATCAACGATGCGCGACAATTGAATCCCATCTCACGGTTCAGAAACTGTCTGGCTAGAGCTACCTCCTCCTACAAAGGTGAAAATATTTCCTTGTTTTTTCATTGAATTTTTACAGAAATTGAACGAACTTGCTGATGAGAATAAAGCAATAAAGCAACACTGGCAATTGATTGCAGTCGGCGGATATATCAGACAAACGACTTTACAGAGTTGTCTTAACAAAATGTCCGATTTCAGATTTGGGTACTATTCTCATTACCTCTACTTCCAAACTAAATGTGCTATTAAGTCACTATGGATAACATCGGTTATGAGGAATCACACGCTGCTACACTCACAGGAAATTAAGTAACAAATAAACTTCCCATTCCAATGTGATAATCACACCTTTTGACAATTTGATGTAGTCAACAACAGCAGAATGGTCCAACTTCTTTTATATACGTTTCAGACTTTTGCAACCGTAACCTTTACTTCTGCATTTCAGATTTGTAGAAAGCATTTCAAAAATTGTTCACAAGAAACATGCAGAATTTCCTGTAGTATAAGTAAAATGAATGGTTAAAAGGTTCTAAGCTTGAGTTCATATGTGTAATCTTTTACAAGTATCTGCACTAGATTTCCTCAATGTCCCGAGTACAAGTAAGAGAGAGATTACAAATACAGGTAAACTATGTGAGAATACAAGTATAGACTCACTACAAGTGTGCTGCCCTCAGGATTTTAATACCATTGGTCAGGCTTCAATTTACTAGAGGCTGAGTGTGCTTGCTGGTTTCAACTCAGCAACAACTGACAAGACACTAACTTGCACACAGAGGTTATCTGTATGCTAGAGCAATAAACCTCCGGTGATACATTTGGCAAGCAAATAACAGCTACAAAACAGAACGTTGAAAATAGTCATGACACTAAATTGGTTAACTATCAGGCATCAACTGTATTAATATGATTGGATATGACATAAACCAGCATTTATTTGAGTACAAAATATCTGCCTGACATAAATAGCTTAAAACAGAAAATTATTATCTCGTCACCTCTTTCTTTGCTTTGCTCCAATTCAGTTCTTGTCCCATAATATCAGAGATTCTGTGAAGTGCTTCCTCGGTGGCTTGAACATTGAGGAATGCCAATCGTGTTCTGCGGGCGATGACATCAATAACTGTCTGTGCATACTCCTTCCTGACTGCGTAAACTACCTATTGACAATATCAAGTCAAAGAAATGGACGCAATTATAAACTCCACTTTCATTCCCCTTAAAAATAAATAAGAGGTAAAATCCAATATGGATAACATATAGTCAGTCTGCAAAGGTCTACAGGAACTACAGGAACAGCAGGTCTACAGTAAAAGAATGTCTACAGGAACAGGAAGGTTACAGAAACTGGAAATGTAGACAAGATTTATATCTGGCCTCTGAACTTCCTGCTACCCAACCTTTTCAAACTTTTAGACCCACAAACCAGGACCTTCCATGAGGATTGAGCCATGACCCACTTGACAACCATCCCTTAGAATCAATGATCAGAAATGTAAAAATAACTAGCTTGTTACTATGGATTTGATGTTATATATAGCTAAGAGAACAGAACTTTTCTGTTGTCTGGAGATATGGTGCAATTCACCAGCTTTTTCGCGAGCCAATTTACCACAAGAGCGTTATGACTGTCATGCTACGACTTCTAGCTTGTCGACTACTGGCAGAAAAAAAATATGGAAAAAATCTTGTTTGTTAACCTTTGGACATCTATTTCCCAGATAGCCTACCCATGATGCTAGTTAATTTCTCCTTTATGAGAAAGTGATGAAATAAAGAAGACTGTTCGTAAGACAGGACGGAGACTTGCGACGTGTTTTGCGACAAATAATTACACGAGACCAAAAATGTTACCTCTGCTTCGATGTAGGGAAAGTCTTGTGCTAGTCGTTTTCCGACTACCGGCCATCGTTTCCCAGTCAGCATCGCCATCTTGGCGACTTCAAATGCTTTGTCACCGTAAGTGTTGGAGAGATGTTGTGCTACCTAAAAAGGCATCAAAATGTCAAAGAAATGACCTTGCAAACTTGTGAAGTAATATAGAAAAATGCTGAGATATGTATATCATCCATTACCAACCATAATTTTAGGGCAATTTGAAACTTTAAGAACAGCTTCTGCGAAGCTTCAACAATTTTATTAAATACATAGGTCTTGAAGTAACCCGAAACACCGAACAAGCTTAAATATATTTCAGAGATTTGATTGCCCTAATAAATGGTCATTTTTTGCTGTGACATTACCACAGTTAATAACAATCCTTGAATATTTTCCAACTGGTTGTGAAAAATTCTTTTATAGAACATGTTCAAGCAGATCATCATATCTCTATAAATATACATAAAACTTTTCAATATAAATAAATAATAAATAGTTATTCTTCACCTCCCCCCCCCCCTCCACTCCCTTCCAAAAAGCACTTTGTCAAACATTAGCAATATCAATATGACAACTCTGTAGAAAATTTTGTGTATTTAATTTATTAATCCAAAACCCATACAAATCTTTAAAATTTCATTTTTATTAATACAAACCTCATTTTCTAACCCAAAATCTTGCACCAGTCGTATGAAGCTAGCCGGAGTCCAGCCATGACCGCCCTCTAATAAGAGGCCATCCGTAAGAGAATCATTCCGAGGTTCCAACCCACAGGTCTCCACTGCAGCATCCATTGTATCCTTGGCCATACTTCTGTAGGTTGTCCACTTACCACCTAATGAAAAAAAAATGGCAATCAAATCTAAGGATTCATTGTATTGAATGAAGCTCATTTGCATTTGTTTGTATTATGCTCACAATTGACCATACTTAAACACCCTCATAGACAGGTGGGTGTCTCACCGAGCCCATATTTAACGCCAAAATTGCAAACTTTGAAAACGTATCATTCTGTTGCAAGTTTTATTCTCACCTGCGATCGTGACCAGTTTATTTTGAGATATATCTATGATGTGGTTCCTGGCTACTGATTGGGTGTCTGTGGCTTTAGGGTTGATCACCAACGGTCTTATTCCACTCCAGGCAGCTAGCACGTCACCTCTACGAACTGGATCAATCAAAAAAGAAAGAATCATCAATAAACATCATATTTAAAGGAATATAATACATGCATTTGCTTCTAAAACGACTAAAGAGATATTATTACTGCTAAACCTCATTTAGAAGGTGTCGGATGAAACAACAGCCACCAAACGAAGCTGCTTCACAAATCTGCCACGAAGAAGCTTGGAGGAAATCCCTTTTTTAGCGTCAAATTTTAAGAAGTACCTTGCTTTTATTCCTTTTGTTTCATGCATGATCTACATCCACAAAGTATATCAGAAACAATACAATGAAAAGTTTAATCCATTCAATAATTGCATCATTTACACGCTGTGAGCAGCAAAAACCGACAGATAGACACCGGTCAATCAATCACTGACCAACCTTCATTAAATATCAAATATTAAAACACATACCCATGATATCTTTACTCAGATAATCTTTAATCTCCTTCAGGATAAACTGGATGTCTTTCTCGGTGGGGGTGGGGTAGTCAGTCAGATCACAGGGGCTATCGGTGGTTCCTGCAATTGTCAGATTCTGCCATGGGAGGAAGAATATGACCCTCCCATCACTAGTAGAGGGATCAAGTAACCCCATAGATGTAGGACTGAGAATAGAAATGTACATATACACCATTGCATTAAAATGTGATAACAAAGTTTGCCTAAAGTACTGCTTCCGATCCAGAGAAACTAAGTATGTAATGATGTTTGAAATGAAGATCACCGTGACCAGATTTCACCTTCTGTACAAAGTAGCCCCTGGTTCACTACCTATTCAGTGTGTCCAAGGTCTACGAAAGTGCAAACTGGGCTCAACTGGCATTAACTTTTGTATAAATTTACTCACTTTGATGCATAGAACTAAACTGTTGCACATATCCCTTATATTTGCTGTATATTCTTGCTTGTAGCTGAGAGTGATTGAGGAATGGGCGTAGCTAAGTGTTAAACGATGACTCCTTTTTTTAAATATTTCTCAGAAAAGAGTCTGGACAAGGAAGGTGAATTTGGGGGGGGGGTGGAGTGCAGGGGGTGATAATGATTGTGTTTGCACGTCACTCATATGTAAAGGAATGAGTTTGGACAGTTCTATGAATAAATAGGTTGGGGTGTGCAGGGCGGGAGGGGGGCGGGGAGTGTGGAGGGTTCCTACACCCTCTCTCTATCTGAAATCTTTCTTTGTCTTTGCTGTTAGCAGTACTATGGATATTACCTGTAGTACTCTGGTAAGACAATATGCACCCCGGCACTGGGCAAGCAGATCTTCTTGACATCAGGGTCAGCCATTTGACGAATACGGTCTGTGTAAGGACCTGTAGCATTCACTACACACTTGGCCATGACATTGTATTCTTTACCTGGTAAAAAATATCAGAAAAGTAGTAAACTTGAATGAATTCCAACTGTTGTTGGTGATTAAATTATGTCCCATATATGACAGGCAAAATGCTGAACTTTGTTTTAAGATATTCAGGTATAAAATATCTGAGTTTCAGCTGACTAAATTCATTGAGTGCTGCAGCTAGGAGAAGTAAAGAGGTTAATTAAAAGTTGCAGTGTTGCATAGAGTCATGAAAATGCTCTTGGGGAGAAATAAGTCTTACATTTCTTTTCAAACGTGATGACATTAGGAGTCTTGATGTTAGTGGGAAGAATATTTCAAAGATCAGAAGCTGCTATGCAAAATAATCAAATACAAGGCTAAGCTGCTACATATAGATTTGTCACATACCTGACACTCTGTCGAGAAGCACCGCCCCTCTAATTTCCTCCTCTCCCTCCTCGTTCTTCATCTTGATGAGACGGAGCACCTCCATGTGGTTGGCGATGGTTGCCCCCATCCTAGCGGCCGTCAAGGCTATTGCAATGTTCATTCTGGCATCATTATGTTGTCCTGTTAAAAATTATAATTTTTCAGTCATCTTTGTGAATTTTATATAAATCAAGCAAAGCTTGTTGGATCTATCAAAATGCGCATCCAATTTAGGTCAGATGCACTTGATCTGGATCAAACATTGGAATGGTTTCTTCTCTCTTTTATCTGTATGTTTTCACAAGTCATTTTGCTAATAGAATACACAGAGTGTGTTGTCATCATAAACTAGAAGGAAATTTTTTTTCCAGAAATCTCTAGGATCAGAAGACGATACAATTTCTTTGAGATATTGTTGTTGACACCATCCATTTGATCTCTTAGCTACCTTCATGAACCACTGAAATTATTAGTTATAGTCAGTGATTCAACAATTATGAAAAGTATTTTCTTTAAATTTGTTCCAAAAAAATGGAAAAGAAAAAAAGGGGGGGGGGGGGGGGGGGGGGGGGGGGGGGGGGGGGGGTGAGGATTTTAGCTCTGAATACAGGCTTAACTCAGATGACCATCCAAGGTCTGTCACTGAACACACTGACCATGTGAACACCCATGTGACCAGTGAACACATTGACCATGTGAACACACATGTGTCCAGTGAACACACTGACGATGTAAAAACACATGTGAGGAGTGAACACATTGACCGTGTGAACACACATGTGACCAGTTAACACACTGACCATATGAACACACTGACCATGTGAACGCACCTGTGGCCAGTGAACCCATTGACCATGTGAACACACATGTGACCAGTGAACACATTAACCATGTGAACACACATGTGATCAGTGAACACATTGACCATGTGATTCAGAAAACTTACCATCATAATAAACAATGGCGCCACATAATTTGTTTTTCTTCAACATGGGGAACTGTTCCAAAGCTCTGGACTTTGATAAAAAGTAACTCGATCGCAAATTTTGAGTCCCAGCTACAAAGTCGTACATCTTAATGCCTGCCCAGTAATACGGGACCTGCCATAATCTGAAAAGTGCAAAGTTAGAAGTTGATAAACAATAATTCCTTCTGTGAGTCTGTCATGGTTAGCTCTACATACCTCCTATGAGAACTCTCCTTATCAAGATATGTACATTAACATGAGTGGCCGATTACCCCCCCCCCCCCCCGCATGGTGTCCATAAAGTTCTGTTAGACTTTAACGTAATAAAAATATTATAATATAATGCTATGTATTTTTTTTCTGTCTCTGAATCAGTGGTCATTTGTTTCTGTTTATATTTAGGACAAATTAGCCAAACAGTATTGATGTTACTGCTAAACCTCATTTAGAAGGTGTCGGATGAAA
>KN885533.1:8766-24024 GCA_000934455.1 Apostichopus parvimensis | reverse complement strand
CCGGCACTGGGCAAGCAGATCTTCTTGACATCAGGGTCAGCCATTTGACGAATACGGTCTGTGTAAGGACCTGTAGCATTCACTACACACTTGGCGATTACATTGTATTCTTTACCTGGTAAAAAATATCAGAAAGTAGTAAACTTGAATGAATTCCAACTGGTATTGGTGATTCATTATGTCCCAATATATAACAGGCTAAATGCTGAACTTTGTTTTACGATATTCAGTGTATACTATCTGAGTTTGAGCTGACTAAATTCATTGAGTGCTGCAGCTAGGATAAAATAGATGAGGTTAATTTACAGTTGCAGTGACCAGGGATGTGCCCACTCTGGGCGGCACTGGGCGGCCCCGCCCAGCACTAAAAATTACTGTCCAGCACTGTCTTAAAAATCCTGAATCCCGCCCAGCACTCTTTTCATCTAAACTCCCGACATTCCTAACAATATATTCAACATAAATTTGGCCTAGTCTATGCCAAAATCATACAGACTAATAATGCATCAGTTACGCATGTGAGAAACATTACTTACAGCTCTCAATCAGTCCCTTGTAAAATCTCTTTGAAACAAACTAATAACTTTTACCAGGTACGCATTGTATTTCCCCCCTTCCCCCAGGACGGAGATCAGTATACCCGGCACTCATGAAATCCTGGGCACATCCCTGAGTGACTATATTGCTTTATAGAAGCAGTGACTTGAAGTATTTCAATTACATAATCAAGTTCCCAGTAGATTCCCTCAAGTAGTTAATGTCATGTGTTGTTCATGTTATGCGTCATGTGGGAGTAAGATTATGAGACAAACAGCTATCTTACATCGTATTTTGAACCAAAGGGGTCTTTCTTTAAGAGCCTTTTTCCAAAACAGGAGATTGTGTACTAGTGGTAATATTGTCTTTAATCAATCAATCGATCAATCATTCATCCATCAAGGAATTTAAATTGTGTCTAATATCAAATATCCTAGAATCGTCCAGTGGTGCTTAGAGTCAAGAAAATACTCTTGAGGAGAAATAAGTCTTACATTTCCATTCAAACGTGATGACATTAGTAGTCTCTTGATGTTTTGGTGTTAGTGGGAAGAATATTTCAAAGATCAGAAGCTGCTATGCAAAATAATCAAATGCAAGGCAAGCTGCTACATATAGCTTTGTCACTTACCCGACACTCTGTCAAGAAGCACCGCCCCTCTAATTTCCTCCTCTCCCTCCTCGTTCTTCATCTTAATGAGACGGAGCACCTCCATGTGGTTAGCGATGGTTGCCCCCATCCTAGCAGCTGTCAGGGCTATTGCAATGTTCATTCTGGCATCGTTATGTTGTCCTGTTAAAAATGATCATTTTTTAGTCATCTTTGTGAATTTTAAATAAATCAAGCAAAGCTTGTTGGATCTATCAAAATGCACCTTTAATTTAGTCAGATGCAGCACTTGATCAGGATCAAACATTGGAAAAGTGTCTTCTCCCTCTTTTCTGTTTATTTTGCTCATAGGATACTCAGAGTGTGTTGTCATCATGAACTGGAAGGGAAATTTTTTTTTCCAGAAATCTCTAGGATCAGAAGACAATACAATTTCTTGATATTGTTGTTGACATCATCCATTTGATCTCTTTGCTACCTTCATGAACCACTGAAATTATTTATAGTCAGTGACACAACAATGATGAAAAATATTTTCTTTAAATATGTTCCAAAAAAAAGGAAAAGGAAGAAAAAAAGGGGGGGAAAAGTCAGTTGAGGATTATAGCTCTGAATACAGGCTTAACTCAGATGACCATCCAAGGTCTGTCACTGAACACACTGTCCATGTGAACACACATGTGACTAGTGAACACACATGAGACCAGTGGACACACTGACCATGTGAACACACATGTGACCAGCAAACACACTAAACATGTGAACACACATGTATCCAGTTCACACACTGACCATGTGAACACACATGTGACCAGTGAACACACATGTGACCAGCAAACACACATGTGACCATGTGAACACACATGTGACCAGCGAACACACATGTGACCAGTGAACACACATGTGACCAGTGAACACATTGACCAGTGAACACACATGTGACCAGTGATCACATTGACCATGTGATTCAGAAACTTACCATCATAATAAACAATGGCTCCACATAATTTGTTCTTCTTCAACATGGGGAACTGCTCCAAAGCTCTGGACTTTGACAAAAAGTAACTCGATCGCAAATTCTGAGTCCCAGCTACAAAGTCGTACATCTTAATGCCTGCCCAGTAATACGGGACCTGCCATAATCTGAAAAGTGCAAATTTAGAAGTCGATAAACAATAATTCCTTCTGTGAGTCTGTCATGGTTAGCTCTACATACCTCCTATAGTAATCTTCTTACTTGATCAAGATATGTACATTAACATGAGTGGCCGATTCACCCCCCCCCCCTCCACTGTGTCCATGAAGTTCTGTTAGACTTAAACGTAATAAAAATAATATAATATAATGCCTATGTATTTGTTTTCTGTCTCTGAATCAGTGGTCGTTTGTTTCTGTTTATTTTTAGGACAAATTAGCCAAACAGTATTGATGAGGATACATGACATGAATATAAGATGCGATGAAAAATTTATTTTACGAGGTTACTCCTTCACGAAGTGTTTAGTTCTTGCTCGCAAGGAGCATAACTACCCCTGGGTTTACCATAAACAAGATGTTTCCTACAGTTACACTAACATTTGTATTAATGGTAGAAACAGCCAAATAATTAAAACTCACTGCATTCAAAAGGGAATCTTCAGGCTGGATGTAGAAAATCAATATCTACTTCTGAGAAATGTCTACATTATTAATAGGTATCTTTCCATTTTACCATGTTGATTTCCAATTCTGCAGTCTTCTCCTATCAACCTCCCCAACCCCCCCCCCCCCCCCCCCTCCCTGCACATTCCTTTCTAATCTATTATGTCACGAAAGCTAACTATACGTACTTGTACACAGGCAACATGATAGGCAGGGGGTAAGAAAGGTGTGGTGCTATCTCCAGTAAGTTAGCTCGCTCGTGGAGAGCTTCCCTCACAAGTTTGTACTGTAAATGAACCAAACACAGAAATAAGGATAATTTAATGATCACACACACACACACATGTTTGTATTACATTCACGCCATTGTATTTTCCATTGTTCAAATCCACGTACCCTAACCTGAACAATACCCCATACAATAGAATTCTCCCGAGGACGTGGTGATTCTTTAGAAATCACAACCAAGGACCTGAAATTCTTTTGTTCAAGTCCTCGGTCAGAATTCAAAACAAACGCACGAAGACACACACACAAAGAAAACTTTACACCTGGTCTATCACACAACACCCAACCTTACTCTCAACAATGAAGAAATCAGTGTTCAGTTTTAAGAACATTAAACACCGAGCAACTAAATGAATATTATTAATAATTTCATATGAAGACGTCCCAGCCAAAAATAAGAAGGTAAGCTGTACAATGTATTTATCAGGCATGTATGGCTCAATAAAAGTATCAAATTTGATATGAAAGGGTTTAAATAAAATGAAAGGTGTTCAATGCACATAATGTATTAAAAATCTGTGTTACCATGTCCTTGTTATCCCATCCTAGTGCCAAACTAGGGGCCAATGTGGTAATTAAACCATCAAGGAAAACATTTACTACCCTTGAAATACCTGTTAGATCACAGAAGGTTGCAAAACCTGACTAACATGACCTCCAAGGTTAAAGTTCAAGATGTTGTCTTTTAAAAGCCAATAAGAGTGTAACATGTGATTCAAGGATTTTTATACCTGGTCGTAATCAAAGCCCATTATTGCTTTTTGCAGGTACCGCACACCTCCATGTACAAGTTTGGTGCTACGGCTGCTTGTGCCGCTGGAAAAGTCATACTTCTCAACCAAGGCTGTCTTCAATCCTAAAAATGATAAGTACAGAGAAGTAGTATGAATAAGATAAATTAATCATGTTACAATAATGATAGATAAGGTGGACAAGAAAGCAAAGTCACAAAACAAGAAGAATTTGGACAATAACTTGTTGATTGATTGGTACCTGATTTTGTTTTAAAGGATTGGACAATGAAATTGCTACAATTGAAATCCTTCATTTTTTTTTGTGTTTTTTTTTTCCGCCACATTCTCCTGGAGTCATGTATCCATTTAATATAATGTACGAACAATGAACCATGTGTATATATAACTTGCCATGGAACTGCAGGACAGAACCACAGACTGGCATCAACTTTAAACATAGACTTAAAGTGAAACTGTTCAATAGACTAAAATTATGCAATAAAAGGAAATTAAATAACAGACTTGAAAGTGATTTCTTTTTGCTGCATAGAACGGCTTAACAAACAACAGGTTTTACTTTAGGGAGATAAGTGTTAGTACTAAACAACAAGGCAAAATAGTCAAGCACCAAATGCACACTGTAACAAAGGGAACAGATGCTTACCCCTACTGACAGCATCCAGGGCTACCCCACATCCAGTAGCACCCCCACCAATAACCAAGACATCATACTCTAGCGTACTCTGTAATGTCTGAATCTGTTGGGCTCTCGAAGGTAAAGGTGAACTTCGAAAATCTGCAGAAATTACATGTGCTTGTCGACTCTGAAAATGTAAAAGTGGCGAAACTACAAAGTTGAAGCAAACACCGTTTCAGATTATTATATGAACCAACATTACACACTGTTCGAACTTATTCAAATTAAAGCATCGCAAAAAATCACTGAGTAGATTTAGAAAGAATGGATAAAGCTACAATAATTACTTGGTATCTGGTGCAAGTCATAGAATTAATACAGCTAACTGCACATTAGTGATGTGAAGGAGTGTGCATAAAGCTAAAGTGTACGATTTTTCCATCATTTTGGAAAGTACCAAAAGGTTATTTTCATCGTACGTTGTTTCTGATATGAAAGGAGGGCAATACCAACAAGCTACTATTACTTTTTGGGGGTGGATTTTTATTTTATAGAATACAGTAGGAATTTTTCAAGGTTTGTTCAAAGTGTTGAACACTTACGGAAAATAAACTAGTTGTCCGTCGGACAACCTAAGCCGGGTTTTAAGTTGACCGACGTGATTTTTGGTCATCTCAGACGATCGGATGACGGTTAAATTTTAGCCTTGATATAGCAGAGTATGGACAAGTACATTGATAGTAAAACTTATGAATAAATACAGGAATAACCACTCACCTTACTTAATCTATCTTTATTTCTAAGTGAGAAGAAGTAACCTGTGGTGACAGCAGTTACACCCACAAGGGTGCCACCCACCAGTAGTCTACGAAGTCGAGCTCTTAACACCATCGTGTGTTGAGATTCCTAGACACCTTGGAAAAAAACAAGGAAAAAACACAGTATACAGTAATTCACTACAAAGTAAGTCATTGAATTGGCTTCAAAGTTACTCGCCTCAACTACGTTACAACATTGGTTTTACCATCTAGAGGTATGAACTGGAAACTGTAAACCCTCTAGCTATTCCAACAGTATTTTGTATAAATCACAGAGGACAAATTAATTAATGAAAATGTTCATTCAAAGTGGTGGTTGTCACTCAATATTTTATGTTCCAAGTGACAGAGACTTGAAGTCATTTTGCATTAACTATTTCTTTTCGGGCGATCCTATACTTGTTTTGTGCATTTTCCTGGCACAACACCAAACCGTATAGGATTTTGTTTAAAGTGGAGAGGTTGCTCACAGTAGTGGTAGTGATAAGTGAATTGAAAATGTACAGCAATCTTCTCCACTCGTACAATTCTTAAACTATTCTAATGTTAAGTGAAAATATTTTCAGATTTCATTGGTAATCATAAAGAATAATTGATGCAACCTTATTAAGCAGGCATTATCTTGCTACTTCACAAATGCTTTTTGCTAATGACACATCTCCCTTATGGAGCAATCATCATTAGATAAACCTATACATTATGTATATAAGCCTTTATAATACAAATGCTTTTGAGAACGACTATTATGCTGGAGTGTGTGTTGCGGCGTTATACTACTGACACTGTAGGGGAAGAACTATCTTTTACTGGAGTAAAAGTCAAGAAGGTAAATCAATTTGACTGGGCCTCCACCGGAAAAAAACAGGAATTTCTGAAAGGTTTGGTATCGTATATAGTGTAAGTATAACTATAACTGTACCATTATGACACACCTTCGCAAGCGGGAGGCCATCAGCCTACCCGATTCCCGTTCCCAGTAGCCTAACTAAACACGCGAACAGATCTAACGTTAATACTAGTACTTAGTACTATAGTAGTATACTATTACTATGACCATTGGTTTAGGCCTAACTTTAGACTAATAAAGACAAGTAAAGCAGAGTTCCTCGAAACAAAATAAAATTATCGCATTAAAATTGTAAGCATAACAGGGTCAAAGACCTGGAGAATATTTACATTTCCGTACTGAGAACAAGATGATGCAAGAAAGGACTATCGGTACGGTGTGTCGCGCCCAGGATTTACATAGGTTAGCCTGTTGGAAGCTAGCAGCAGCAACTAACACTAGTAACAGTAACAGCAGCTAACAACTAAAAGGACACCAACGATGTACCAAAACAACGACGCGCAAGCAGGTTTTATCATTATTATTTGTATTCTACCACTGATATGTGTACAGATCAGTGGATTCTACTTTAGTGTCCGGAAAAATACCAGAAAAGATACGAGACTCTCCTCTTTCACGTGTTATAGGTGACGGTCTACTAGTATTGGTAACAAACTTATATCTTGTGTAAAAGTAAGTTGGTCTGACGTTTCGATCCTAGCAGGATCTTCTTCAAAGGCTAAATGACAAGTAACAGTACCAGAAGCGACAAAAACACGCACAGAATACAGACAGGTTAATGAGCATGGTGAACACAAAGAGATAGATGTAAGGGGATTAGTAGACAAAGGATGGAGAGAAGAAAGAAACTTATATCTTGACCAAAAACGACCACATTCCATTGACCACTATTTCAAATTCGAACAAACAAGCCTAAAAATATAGATCTTTGTGTCTGCGCTTGGTGGCTGCTAGCTTCAAACCAGAGGAGCTTGGATCTATTTGCCAGGTCTGATCCTGTCGAAAAATAATGTCCAATCTGCTGTTTTGCTTTCTGACAGCTGCTAGCTTCAAACCGAGCAGCTGAGTTTTTGTGTGATTGCGTTAGCCAGTGAGAGATCCCAACGTGCGTTTGTTTGGTGTTTGTCTGGCCGTAATGAATGTTTGACACTCTTTCACCTTTCTTACCCGTAACGTGGACGGATCTTACTAAATTTGTATGCAGTTTCTCTATGTGATTATTTTGGATGCTCCAACAGTGAGCAAATGTTTTCTCCAATCTTTTTAGTAAAAACACGAAGATTACGCAGAAATACGTTACCTAGCCTAAATATATAGAATAAATTAGGGTCGCATAGTCTAAGTAAAATAGACATGCCAGCAATGCCTTCAGCAGAGTTTGTAATTTCGCGGGTCGGAAATACCTTAAGTTTATCATCTAACAACTAGTTACCGCAAACCGATGTATTTGGGAAATATTCCAGTGCTAGGCTGGAATTTAAAATACTAACATAAATGTGGCATATGTACTCAAGTTTCTAGACTGTTTCATCACCAAGGCTTATAAATTATCCAGTTTGACAAATATGCTTGAGGAATTAGATTGGCCCCTGCTAAAAACAAGAATAAAGCACACGTGTCTACATGTTTTTTATAATCTCAATCACTCTTTTGTCTCTTTTTATAGAGACTCTCTTGTCCCCCCCCCCCAAAAAATGTTTTCACACGAGATATACATGTTCTTTTCTTTTCCGTTTTCGCGGCTCTAGAGAGTTTTTATATATATTTTTTTTCTCCCCCCAGTAGTTTTTTTGATTGTTGTGCTTTTTTGTCATCAATTTTGTGTGTGTGCCTCTTGTCTATTTTTTTTCATATATGCTTTTTATCTCTTGTGTTTTTTTCTCTTATCTTTTATTCTTTTTCTTATTTTTTGTCGCTCTGTTTTGGTTTTTGTTTTCTCTGGTCTGTTTTTTTTTTTGTTGACTTGGGCTTTGCGTTTTGATTTCTCTTTTCGTGGTGTTTTTTTTGTTTCTGGGCTAGGCTTTTGTTTGTTCGGTTAGGTACTGCGGTGTGGTTTTTTTCTTTACGGTTTGGTTTACTATGTGTGATTTTTTTTTTGTTTAGTGGTGTGCTATAACGTATCGGGTGGTGGGGTGTGTTGTTTACTTCCCTTTTCTTTTTTCTCTTCTCCCGTATTTCATTCTTTACTTAGATTTTTTTTTAATCTTGTCTTTCATGTAATTTTTTTTATCCTAGCGTGGCGTGGGCTTAGAGTGTTCTCTTCTCTTTTTTTTTTTTTGGTTGGGTTTATTTTTTTTGTTGGCTTCCCTCAGGTCTGTGCTCTCTCCCCTTCCTTTCCTTTTCATTTGATTTGATATATTTTATTTTGTTTTGTGTTGTTTTTATTCCATTTCACTTCGCTAGTATAGTGTATTTGATTTGTTTTTTTCTTTTTTATTTGGATGGGTTTCGTCGCCACTTATTTTTTTTTCTTATTCTTCTTCTCTGCTCTCCTGTTATTGGTTGGTTAGGCAGGCAGCCCATGCTTCTTCTTCTGCTGATGCTGGTGTTGTCAGCCGCCACCTTCTTTGTTTAAATTGTTAAACTCCTTGTTTAGAAGCTCACAAAGTCACATGAATATCAGTTATCAGCTACTACCCTATGTATTGCGAATGAGCACTGGTTTAGGTGTTGTTGTTTTTTTTCATTGTTCTTTTTTTTCAATTGTGACTTATTTTTTGTTAACTTTTTTATTGAGACTTTCATGGTGGGCATTTAGTCTGTTTTTTTTTTGCTTTCCTATTTCTCCTAGGTCATTTCCATGAAGTCATAAACTTTGCATCATGCCTTACTTGCAAAGTTGTTCTCTCCTCTCCCGACAACAATGGGTGGCGAGAAATTTGGTGTCCCACACATGCAAATCCTTTTCCACAAGTACAATTCGACCAAGTGAGAGAAGAAAGGTACGTACTTCTACAAATTCTGTTTATAAAATAATATAATAATATAATTCTGTTTATTAAAATGGTGCCAAGTGAATGCTTACAAAATTGATTTCTGCATCATGCACTTATCGTGTGAAAGTTCCATCCTGTAAGCATACTGTACATCTTTCATGGCAGGTATATGATTTTTAAATTTTTATTTCTATTGAAATTTTTATTTCTATTGAAACTATGTAAGAACGAGCAGCCCTGTTATGTCATGATGGCAACTGATATAGAAGGTAAATTTCTTATGAATGTTTTCATGTTGATAACAGCATGAAGGCAAGTAAACATTTCAATGGTATCATTATTTCAAGGAAAAGTGAGAAAAGGGTTATGAAAGGATATCTTTGTCTTCCAAAAACTAGTTTGAAGAGAATTTGCCACGATAACACCGTAGTTATTTCTACTTGAGCACTGAATGATCTCTCTGGCAAAAGTAAAAACAACTATATTTAGAATTCCGTACAACAGTATACCGCATCAGAATTGACATCACTGCGATGCAACCAACCTGTTAGGAATTAGCTGCCGCTTCTACTGTGCATTGTTTGTTAATCATTCTCCAAGATGAAACGTTAAACTCAGGAGCTTTTAACAGTTCTGAAAAGTGACAATGACATCACATGCCATTTGTTTTGGTAGAGTGATTGCAAAAATCCTTTATTATTAGACTACTGAAATTATTAGGCATTAGTGAGATTGCTCATCAGTCTAGGGATTGATTAGCTCAAGGAGTGCTACTGGTATAATTGAAAGAAAATATTTCCCTGACCGAGACATTGTTGTACTCGAATGTTAAGAAACCCTGTACATACTGTTACTCACCATGAAAGTTCTATCTATATGACCAGTCCTCGGTCATGTACTTTGTGAGGACTTCAAATATCAACCATGGTAGAAGATTACAAAATATATCACATATAAGTAGAACAGCAACAATTTACAATCCAACTTAAAACTACGAAATTGAAGTGACCAGTGTTTTAATTTCAATGTGGCCTATTTGTACATGCAGTTATACAGGGACAGTTAGCAGAACTTATGCACACATTGTAAAATGTGATTTCAGAACTTGTAAACCTTGCTAGTCACATGTACAGTATGGTTATATCTAATTAATACTTTGAAAAGAGGTCTGTTTCCTACAGCCTTAATTAACTGTATACTAGCTCTGTCTAGGTATACTACCTGTACTTTTTGGCTATAGATGCCATTAATTAAATGCTAATGTAATATGTGACTGCAATATCTCAATATAATATTTACTGTAGCTCGCATGCTATATCAAGCTACTAATATAGAGTTAATTATGTTGCTGGTTGCACTGTTGATTTCACTTTTTATTCTATTTCATTCTCTTGCCCACTTCACTTAACTCATAAAATTTACAGATTAAAATTGGCTTAGGACCATAAGAGGACCATAAGAGTTAATAATGTTGCTGGTTGCACTGTTGATTTCACTTTTTATGCTATTTCATTCTGCTTCACTTAACTCATAAGTTTTTTACAGATTAAAATTGGCTTAGGACCAATTTAAAAGGGAAAAGAATAGAACCTAAGGTTGTTTAACTTGTTTCTTTCATGCATTGGTTCTATGAGCTTGGGTATGTTACTGTGGTTGATGGTTTATCATATATGCAGGGAATGATTAAGTATTTCAATTTTCAAGTGTTGAACAGTGTTTACAAGCTCTGAATTTTCTCCTCGAAAATACTATGGTTCCTGTGTACAAAAGCACTTAATTTACACATTTGCAACTGTACAGCAATTTTTTGATGTTGCATAGCAGTTTGAAGATACCAGATAGAAAGTATTCCCTCTCATTAGAGGGGGGGGGGGGAGTAACATAAAAAGTTTATTATATCCCATAACTGAGCATTGCAAATACCTCTCCAGTAGTCAAAAGAGCTGGTTCTTTTGTCATGGTTCTGTCATAAATGTTCAACAAATTTCAGTCACTTGCTCTGTTTATTAGGTTAATCTGAGTGAAGTTTTTTTTTGGATGGCAGCAAGGAATCACAAAGCCTTTAGTCTTTCTGTTCTGTTGTATACTCTTTGATATTATTCCCAGGGTACTACTTTAGATCTGCTGGTCTTCCAGGAAACCTTACTGTATCTCCATCTAGTCATTGTTTGTATTTGTACACCAGTTCAGCATTTATTATCGTAGAATAAAGTTGCAGATATTATTGTAAGTCCGGCTTTAACTTATCAGTGTCTATTAGTGTTTTTTGATTTTCCTCTATTAAAGGATACATCGTGATTGGCAAAGTTTGGTATGATCTTGTTGGTACTTTATTCCTCGTCAGGTTTATGCAGAATGAAATTCAGAAGTATTTCGTTTTGTTCTCTACAGGCAACCAAAGCTTATTTGGTCCTGGAAGATGGAAGTAAGTTTCAAGGATTTTCATTTGGTCACAGGTCTTCATCTGCAGGAGAACTAGTTTTCAACACAGGGCTTGTTGGGTAAGGAAAAGTTATTAATTGTGTATAGACTTCTACAACTCACCTGTGTGTGTAACAGAACTAACAAAACACTTTCTGCAAGAATTACATAAAGTATTGAATCTCGGACATTTGGTAGTGGCCGATTTTAGCCATGTGTAAGGCAGTTTGCAATATAAACTGCAGCTCTATTGACTGTCAAAACTGCCACAGTTTATCCGCTTACTTGGCCAAGTTTGCTCATTGTTTTTGAACGATCAGCAGCTTTGTGTTGTCATGACGCTGTGCTCATTACTCTGGCTGGCTATCAGCTGGTGTACATTCAGCCATGGGACCCAATATGCACATACATAATGAGCAAGTGGTGCGAGATTTCCGCAGGCCTGGACATGGGGATTAGATTCGCAAGGCTTCCCTTAAAGGGTGTGAAGACTCGCGCACAAAGAAACGTCTAATGCCGGTAGTCTGACCTAGTTTTGAATGAGGTGTAACAGAAGTGTAAGACACCACCATTGATCCCAGAAAATACACACACAGCCTGCTAACGTCGGTAATTAGACACTAGTGTACAGTCAATACATACAGCTACGGTCATTACCCACAACACAGTGTACATAGCAGCGATGGACATCTCAGGTCTAGATAAAAGATAACAAGGTATCACGTTTCATTACTGTCTGCATTTTGTAACAACAAGATGAAAACTTCACTTGCAAGCAACGGAAAGTTAACTTTTTCAGAGAGCGGCACGTGGTTTGGGGCGAGTCTTCAATGCATTTAAAGAAAGAGATGAAGACAGCTGGAAATGCAATCAACTGCTAGAAAGGGCATATCTGGTATGGATCTTTTTAAGAACCCAGTTTGCTACATTGAAGGTGTTCCAGGCATGTCCGAATACTACGTAGCTTGTTTTAGATAAAACAGTTTAAAAGTGTTTTTGTTTTTTTTAATTTTCATCAGGTATCCTGAAGCTCTCACTGATCCCAGTTACAAAGGACAAATCTTGACCCTCACTTTCCCTATAGTCGGTAACTATGGCGTACCAGATACTAAAGAACTAGATGAGTACGGCCTGCACAAATTTGCTGAATCACCTAAAGTACAGGTAAGGAAATGATTCAAGCCATGTTTGTAAAAATGGGATACGTATTCTGCAAAAATATCTTGTCCCACTCTCAACATATCACAGTTTTTTTACTCACTTGACAGTAGGGTTATTTCTATTTTAAATTCAAAAGATAGAAAGTACAGATAGAAGTTTTAATGAATTTTTTTTTCATAAAGCAAGAAAAAGAAATAAAGTCCAAAATAAAAGAAACTCCTGTTTTAACTGTTTTTTAGCCTAAACATGCAGTTTACCATATACCAGTCCTGCAAACCTGTTTCATATAGCACTACACCCTCAATGACCCACTTCCAGGTCAATGACCTCATTCCCTGAGGGCTCTACTACTTCTACATTGTGGTGGATTTCAACATCATTTTCAATTATAACGTTTAACATTCTTGAAATTTTCGTGATGACAGCATAGTGTCCTGAATCAGGTCTCTCGACTATACCAAATGTATCAATATATCAAGTTATTATCAAGTACCTATATAATTTTCTTACATGGAAATGTTCTGATGATTGTTAGGACTGATATTTGTATCGATAGGTTGAGGGCCTTATCGTGCAGGACTACTCACACCAACACAGTCACTGGAATTCCGTCAAATCTTTGTCCGAATGGCTGAATGAGGAGAATGTCCCTGCACTCTACGGTATAGATACTCGTCTGCTGACCAAGAAGATCCGAGATCAGGTAAAGTTGATGCAAGCTCTTTGCCATGATTTAACCTCTAATATTCAGCAGTTTCGCCATAACGTAGAGAATATCTTGAATATGATTCAATGTGCATCAGAATGGTGTCAGTTGACACTTTACCTCATCAGTCTGAGTTTGTGGTAAACTTTGTTGTCCAGCCACTTTGTCTAATGAGCCTTCAAGTTGAGCAAATTGTTTCTAAGTTACAAAAATTATATTGAAATACAACTTGCACCGGCAGCAGATATGTCACTTGCACAGAATTAATATTTTGTCAAAAATATACCCTTCAAATGACCTGAATATTTGTTCTACTATTTTGAATATTTCTGGTCTGGCAATTATTTTTATAGGTGATATTTGATATGATGACACAGTGCAGGTTAGTTTACATTGTCAAACTTGATGATACAGAGAGGATAAATTATGCCTAGCATTCCTATAATAATTTTGCCGTACTTGCTCCATACTAACACCTTTACTTCCTGCAACAGGGTACTGTCCTCGGCAAGATTGAGTTTTCCGACCAGCCAATTGAGTTTGATGATCCGAACATTCGAAATCTTTTGACAGAAGTATCGACTAAAGAGATCAAAATCTTTGGGAAGGGGAATCCTCACAAGATTATTGCTGTTGACTGTGGTATCAAGCATCACATCATCAGGAGTTTTGTCAAGGTAAAAAATGTAACCATGGAAACCGATTTCCAACTTTGTTTCAATTGATTTCTTTTACTAGTCGTTAGCAAGACCCTATGATTTAAGTTTGCAAATGTATAGGTATATATGACTGATGTGGGTTTATTACTCTTGTGTAAATATTGTATTTGGATCTCCTATAACTAATGTTTTTTTTTATAACCTCCTATTGTATTTTTAATAACCTCTTATTGTTTTATACTTTTTGTGTTGGTATTTTAGGATTATTTTTATTAGGTTATTATTTGTTTTCACTGTATTTATTTCCTTTTTATCGTTTTTGTTTTTAGTGAAGCGCTTTGATGCTTTTTGTGATTTAGCGATATATAAATGACGTATTTATTTATTATTATAACAACCTTTTGCGGTCAAAGGTCAAAGGTCAGAGTGACTGGTTGGTCACAAATTTGGACTAAGTTTGTAGTGATTGTATTGATAGATGGAATGACCTCTGCAGTTCATGATACTGCCAGCTTTCTAAACTTGTTAATTGTTTAAGATATGAGTGAGGATAGGATGAAGGGTTTTAGTGTCTGTCTTCTGCAGAGAGGTGCCGAAGTGAAGTTGGTTCCGTGGAATTACGACTATACGAAAGATGAGTTTGATGGACTCTTTATCTCAAATGGACCTGGAAACCCATCCTTAGCAACAGATGCAATAGAGAATGTTAAAAAGGTAAGCTGGAAACAAAAACTGCAGTTTGAATCAATGCCTTGGTTATGAAAGGTAAATATTCCTTCTTGCAAATTTGGTGACTGAGATGCCTTTTTGTTATTCCTCTCTAAGTATTTTTACCAATGATACATTATAGCACCCTACTTATTAGCAAGTAGGTGAAGGCAGCAATACCCTAGACCTAAATTTTGTTATTTAAGCCTACATATCAGGTACTTTTTTAGTTTTCACAACTTTTTATAATAGCAAAGTTATCATTTTGAGGCATAGATAATGCTAGCACATGACACTTTCATACAGATAGCTTGTTTTTAACATTACACTTAGGAAATATATATGCTCATTAACATATACAGGAATACTATAATTCCTGTATACGAAACTTCTAGACATCTTTCCACTTGTATTACAATTTGACCAGTTTGAATAGCATCTTGCAATACAATACAGGATAAGTAATTCTTTGATACATTGATTGGCGGTAGATTTAAAAGTATTAGTGGTGTCATTTTGATTATAAATGTAACATGTTGCCTCTGGCACTAAATA
>KN885532.1:29702-44529 GCA_000934455.1 Apostichopus parvimensis | reverse complement strand
AACAGACAACAATACGGAAACACACAAAATACATTTCACTTCAATTATTAATCCAGGTTTTTCGACCTATAACACAGGTTTATCGTTCAAAATGCTAGATTATTGACCGTCCTGCATATTGGTTTGTATCTATACATGCTAAATATCCACAACAAGCAGTATCTCCATCGTGGTTATGTTTAAATTATGCACATAATCACAAGTTTGTCCTTGTATATATATAAATATTATGTTATTTGAACATTTCATTATTGTGAACATCAACAATTAACGAACGTCATGGCGACATTTTCAATCTAAAATGAACAATGATAATTGGAACAATCCTAAAACCTCACTCTGACTATCCTGACCGTACTCTACAATCTTCATCTTACGGTACCTTTGATACAATCAGAAGCTAGTTGTGTCCTTCTCCCGTGTGATGCAAACATTTTATTTTAGAGGGCGCTCGTACGCTTCCATCACTGGAGGACCTTTATAGAGGAACTCCATAATTCATAAAGATATAATAACTTTGCAGCGATCACTGCCGCCATGTTATTGTTAAGGCTAGTACAGAAAAAAAAGGTTACACTTTGTGAATGCAACCTTAGGTTATGTTTTTAAAGTGTATTTTTAGATTGGATGGTATCCTGTAATGTTTGACTATTTCGTTTAAGGCTTAGTAAGTTTTCGTTGTATGTTTTAAAGCAAATATTAAGGTTGGTTTTGATAAATGTGTTATTTGCACCAGAAATACCGTAACAAAATGGTTCGTTAAATTTGTAAAGGTAAAAAGTAAATTAAATCAGTGGATGTTCCCAGTTCATAGTTCTGCAAAGTATTAAAAACTAGATACAATAATATATGGGTGACTACAAGCTGCAAGCCTTATTTACTTTATTAATTAATCTCATTAACCGACTTAAAACAAGGTGCCTTAAATGAATAACTTGCATTCTATTTTTGAATACTCTGAAGGTTTTGGTAGTATTCTTGATAAGTCGAAGTACGGCTGCTTTATATAATTTACAAAAACAGGAACACTTTATTTCCATCAGCGATGTAAGTAACGTTTTTTAAGAGTAAGTTAAGGTAAATTAAGATATCATTAATAATGTAGTAATACATGCAGACAATGCAGATAAATGAAGAATACAACAATTATATTGAATTTGTTTGTGAGATAACACAAACGTATTTCATTGTATATTTTTAGTCCAAACAATGTATTTCTTATTTGCAGATGCACGGCCACAATTCATAGATTGATAATATTATCATAAGAGTCAACATTACGTTGCTTGGACAGGGAGACAAAAAGTAAAAAAAAATGAATACAAAAATACCATTTAATGCATCGTTAAATGTTAAATTCTGTCCATCTATAACGTAAACAAACACGATTAGGTTTTACCATCGTTCCGGTTACCCCCATCCCATGCCTAGCCTCACACTCGAAATGAAGCGACTGTTTTTTTTTCGATTATAATTTCTTCTAATGAAACAACTTCTCACACTGTCTCAAAGTAAAAACATACAACAAAGACGTCCATTTTTTTTAAATTTGTGTTCATAGTAAGATATTGATTCGTATGTATTGTATCCCCAGTACTACAGATACAAAATGCAACTGTACCAGGCCAACACCTCCTCCAACGCCCAACCCCTCACCCTCCTCCAGTTAAATCTTCCCACAAAATATAGGTAGTACTATATATTTAAAGCACAGACAGTCATGGCGTCACATATGCTAGTGATTACAGATTCCCAACCCCCATCCACCTCCCAACCAATCAGCTCAACTTTCACTTGTGTTAAAGTTGAACTTAAGTTCGTGTTATTAAGTTACGTATTTATTATTACCAGTATTTTTGTCTTATTAATCACTGACGTAAATCTTTGAAGAGTGTTTTGTTTTTATATGTTTATTAGGTGAATGATTCTTATCAATGCGTTGACTATTTAAACACTTGAAACGTCAAGTAGGATTAGACATCACACAATCATCAAACTTTGTATCTATCTGATATCATTGCTTGCTTATTATTGCAACAATACGTCATCTTGCAGGTATAACATACACTGCGCTGTTAACGGGAAGTTATCACTTGTGGTTTGTTTTGGATAAAACCGACAAAAAATGCATCAATAAATACAAATCAGTAGAGACAGGAGTAGAAACGATCCGTGGCAGAAAATAGTTTTTGTCTGTTTGTGTATACAAAGTTGGCCATATTTCAACCTATGTTACGTTATCAATGTGAACGTCATTGGGCAACCTTTGCAATGTCATTTTTAACTAGAATCTAGTCAAATTTGACCAGATTACCATGTAAAATATGACTTTATGAGATCCTCGTCATTTTGACTAGAGACATCTGGTCATTTTAAGTGACTAGAAAACCTGGTTCTAACTTGACCAGAAACATCTCATCATTTTGACTACATACTAGTCAAAATTGACGAGATCATTGCCTTCTTAAATAGGCCTTCGAGGCCGGTGTTTTTTTACTTGACTCTAAAAAATAGTCAGGGGCAGACCTAAACAATCGGGTAAATTTATATATAAGGAAAGCAAGACCCATCAATGCAGACATTCTAAATGCCATTGGAATTTAAAATGAAATACTATACTGTATCCAGAATTAATGTTGAATGAAGTTCATAAAACGTACGAGCACATTTTGTGGCTCAATTTTCAGTTGGGCGCATGATTCCAGTCACCTATGGTAAGATATACACAGCGTTCAAAGACTCTATCATTACATTTACTGTGATAGTTAGTATATGTTTTTGGTTTTTCTCTCAAGGTTTAATGGCCTGCTGCAAAATTCCATATTAAGCGGTCCTGGTAAGGAGGGGGGGGGGGGCACAAAAATGCTACGACATGATGGGTTATGTACACATACAACAAATTTCACATTTATAGTCTGAAATGAATTTTTCTAAACCATTTAAAATTTATTAAGATTCTGCTGGATCTTGGTCAGTCTGAATAACATATTTAAATTTTGAAATACTGTTTCATTTATATAATATTTCTTAATATTATTTCAAACATATTTAACTAAGTTGATATTATTTCACAAATCACATGAACCTCCAAAATATTAGGCGATTCCAAGCTCGTCAAAACCAAGTGAAGTTTCTGAAGTATGATGGCCTGTAAAGTATTTGGTCTTGGGCATCATTAAAAGAAGAAAAAGGGCTCAACCAGCTCCTCTATTAGAATTATATTTTGGTTTTGTAAGGTCTTTACAAAAAAATATATTTTGAGCAAACTCAGTCATACAAATTTCATGCTGGCCCACAAAAACCAAATAATATAAGGAAAGCATTCCAACATTAATGCTTTCAGTCAATGCTATAAACATGAATCGTAAGCACCCTCTTTTTACATCTCATTTGAAGTTTCCGCACTGCATGATACAAAATTCTTGAAGGCCAAGACACTTGGTGTTGACCTTAGCCTCCCCTTCCCTTCGCCCAGCCTGTAAATGTTCTTTTGAATGAAATCCCACACGTTATTAGACTCCCAAGGGTAGTTAAGGTCCAATACATAAAACACTTTGAAACATAGATCAACTGCCTTGATAAGAGAACTAGCTGGTATTGCCATCCTTTCTACTATCACAAACTGTTGTTCTGGGTTCCTTCTGTTCTCTCCGATGATTAGAATAAATGGTTGCGTCTGGCTAACCTAAGCCAGGAACTCTGGCAAGTTGGTTCCAATCTGCAGTGGTGAAATAGTGAAAAGAATAAACAAGATATGCAGTGATAGTTGTGAATTTTTCTCACATGCAAAGCGAAGGGTAAAGGCAAGAAAGTCTGATCCCTGTTTTTAAATTCATATTACTGACTTTGAAACTGAAATGTAAGTCCATTAATAGATATCCTATACTATAGATACTTCAAGTCACACTTTTTTTCAGCTCAGGTATGCTTGATGTATTTTCAAATCTATACCAACTGAAACTTGTATTTAATAAAAAAAATCTTTTGTAATTATAGCAAGAAAACAAGTTTTGACAATTTGATTTTCAAACTTAGTCACAACTATATTTTTTATTCAGACTTGATTGTCCAAATACCTGTGGACTTTGCAAGTTCATGAAAACCTTTCCTTCTTCATACAATATCCATGGAATCTATCTTAACACAAAGTCCATCATAGAGCATCTCCCGACCAACTTAACCAAGTTTCAGTTTGGGGGGAGTTTTGGACACACACATTCACACATCAAACTTTTCTTCCCTTAACTTGGAATTGTACTTCTGATTAGTTACCGTCACCCCTAGTACATCTTTCAACGCACAAGTTCATGTAGTATTTGTTCCAGTTCTAAGAAAATGGGATAAGTGATTTGATGTAGTTACCTTTACACATTGCGCAAAAGACTGTATTGCCTCTGCCAAAGTTGCTTTCAGCTTCTTCTTCCTCTTCTTTCCGACTCCATCACACTTAGTTCCCGCAGGAAACAGAAGTGGAAGTACTTGCAATGCCACTGAAAGCTTCTCCTCGTCTGGAATTTGCAAAACAAAGTACATACAACTGTAGTTAGCTTCAAACATGCAACGTAAAATGTTATCAACTGTTTAAACTAACTCAAATTACAGTGTTAATTCAAAGCCAGGCATACACATAGAGTGCCTACAAATAATGCAGCGCATGAAGCACTTTCACATTGCACTGACACGCGTACCTAGCCTCGTGCAAAACTTGGGGGAGGGTGTTAAAAGCTTAAGAAAAACCACAATTTGGTCAGCAAATAGCTGAAATAGATTCAAGCTCATGAAATACATAATTCTGCTTGACTGCAAAAAGTTTAGGTGGCCTGCTGTATCGTTGCTAGTAATATTTGAAGGTGCGTCAATTACGAGGGTGCGTCAATTATGAAGCCTTTACTAATAAGTAAGCATGAATATCTTCTCTATGGTGTTTATTGTCATCAATTGATATGATATTATCATCACATATATTGTTAGCAACATCGATATTAACCTCATGGGAAACATTGCCTCGTTATATGAATGGAGTTTAATCAATATGATGGCATATTGAAATAGCTTTCCGTAAAAAATTTCGTTTTAGAGATTTCCCTTTGCCGTATTTACACATTTTATAATAGCCATTGCTGTTAAACCTTTTCTAAAGTAATATGAGTGTCGCAAATTATATGAACAAGTCGAACGTTACGGCTAACTTCATATTTGTAGTGAACATTTCGGCGTTTTAATTCACGTATTTTTTTTGCAAAATGTCCAAATTAATATAAGCACGTCCAAATTTTGATATAAACATGTCAATAATAATATAAGTATGTCCAAACATAATATGAGAATGTCCAAATGATATGAGAGTGTCGCAAATGATATGAACATGTCGAACTTAACTGCTAAATTCATAATTTTAGTGAACATTTTTGCGTTTGAATTCACGCCATTTGTTGCAAAATGTCCAAAATAATAAGAGCATTTCAAAATGATGATAAACATGTCAAAACTAGTATAAGTATGTTCATAAAAATTTGGAACATGTCAAAGTAATATAAGTGTCGAAAAAGTATTACGAGAATGTCCAAAATAATAAGAGTGTCGAAAAAAAAGTATCGAGCGTAACTGCTAACTTCAACATGGTAATGAACATTTATGTGTTTGAAGTTACGCAATATGTTCCAAATATCAAACTTTTTATTTCGGTATATATGCTGAAAACAAAAACAGCGCATCTAACGGAAAGTAAGACGATGTACAGTGCATCCACTACCGTTGTAATGTATTTGTTTTTATTTTAATGATATTTCGGTCAAAAACGATTTATTTTCGAGTTTACATAACTTTAGTTGTTTCTTTTTTCGAGTTTATATTAGTTTAGTTGTTTCGTAGCGCGAGTGTTCGACAGGCCCCAAGGTGCTGTGACTATCAGTGAGTTACGAAGAACCATTGTGTCCAACACGCGGTTGCATCACTGATCTGTAGTTGACGGCTTCTTTCCATTTTTCCATCTTGAAAAGGTGAGAGTGGAGATTTAATGTGGGATACCCCTAGCATAGGCTTATATTTTTTTTTATAATACTGGGCTAGTGTCATACTTCATTCGTGTTAAGCAGCAAGCCTGGTAACAGTAATTAAGTGTCACAATTCCCTGTTGAAAAGTTTGTACAGTTACACAGTATGGTAGTTCATTTTCACTGTCAACGTACACATGTGTGATAACTATACACTAGTTAGAAAGTTGTTAGCGCATGTGCATGTTGTACGTACTTTCGTACGTAAACTTCTTTGCCTACGCGTCAATATATGAATATTTACAACACGTTTAGGCAGGGCGAAAGCACGCACATTACGAAGGGATGTTAAAATGAAAAATATTAGGTGATGGTCTGGGATTAACATATTCTGAATTATTTGCTTCACAAAAACAGAAGATTGGTGCAATAATATGATGTCACAATGATAACAATGGTGTCAGTTGATACAGAACTGTAAGGGCATCAATAATATTTACTTCTAATGTTGCTTTCCATAAACTCCCTAAAGTCCAATTTCTCCTGACTTGATGTTATCCCATGCCTATATTATACCAGGATATGCCATTAGCACATGCTCGCCTAGAGTAGACTTTTACTTTTTTTTAAGAAGTCGGATTTTTAAATATGCATATTCTTCTCGAATTATTGAGAAGTTGCGATTGGAGGTTTGCATAACTAAACTACTGTGAACACCACACGTTTAATGTATCCTAACATATAAAGCGCTCGTAACGTTACGCCTACATCTATTACAACCCGCCAAACACTAACATTAAGTTAGTAACAATAGCAATATTAGTTACCGTCCGTATACAGTATCAGATATTACTGATTGAACAGAGTTGTGGAGCAAGCTAAAGCAGTAAACAGATTGATATTACCAGCTTTATGTTTTAAGGGTTTCTTCTTCATTCCCTTCGCCCTAGTCGCTACCCTTTGGAAAGAAACAGCCCATTACTGATATTTCCTTACTGTTTTGCAGTAATAAATATTCACATAACACAGACCTAGCACCAGCATTAGGTGGTATCAAAGCGTCTCTGTGCACCAAGGACTACGGGAAGTTGTGGATGACGTAAGCGATGGGAATTAAATGGGAATTCCCCTGCGCGTAGCAATTTTGAGTTACTGCTATCATGATCACCATATTTCGATTTATTGACAGGGAGGCTTTTCGGTAACTACATCGACTCAAAATTTTACATTTGATCTCCAATAACATAACGAGGATATTTTTAAAATTATTATTGTCATCTTTAATGAGGGTATTCCTGCTCAGTGCACAATTTACACGATGATCCTGCAGGTACATTAGACGCCACTGTCTTAATTGATTCTAAATCAAAACAACATAGATTTCCTAAACTCTAGTAATTATAATTGTCCATAAGTGATCAAATTTGAAGTGGACAACAACGAAAGTTTTAGCAGCATATTCATTGGTTGATTTTCCAAAGCTGGAGAAACTTTCCCTGAAAGGGAATGGAATGTCAGAAATCTAAACTGGTCTGTAAGTATCTCTTGTTTTAGCCATGTTCTATAAATAGTGATTCTTTAAGTTACAGATATAAGGAGCTATGCGTTGTATGCATAAATGTCACAATACCAACCAACCTTTTCTCCCTTTATAAACAAATTACATCAATAATGATTAAGAAACATGTTTCAATTGAATCACTAATTGATGATTTAAGGTTTCCCTTCATAGCAGTTATTGAGTAGGCCACTAGATTTTCCTATCTGATTAGAAAATGTTTTATACTTTCTGAGTTTAAAATGATGAGAAACGATTGTAATCATCTCCAAAGAGCTAAAATGGTAATATGATAACTGAGTCATGTTCTATAAATAATGTATCCAGTGTTTACTGATTGACAACATTTGAGTCATCCAACTCACATATTATGACAAATACATGAAGCTCACAATAGTGTTTTACTTCTTCTTGTATAATGGCTATGTCACTGATTTTAAGGACACACATGGTATGACCTGGTCCTTGCTAAAGTTGATAAGTAAAACATAGTCACTATATAATAGTAAAGTTCTTCTTAATTTTCCCTTTTCCATTTTTCTTAACATAGACTTTCTAAAATCAACATAATGCCATTGTCTGTTTGCTTTCTTTATTCCAATCATCATTACAAGTATGAGACTTCCAAAGAAATTACAACAACAAAAAGGTTGGAAAACGAAATGTTTTCTGGTTTTGATGTTTCGAAAAGAAGACACATCATATCTCATAGACAAAACCTCTCCTCAACCTGAACCCTAGAAAATGGTTTTAAATGCGTCTTGATGGACAAATTCCTTATCATGTGGGCATAACAGTAAATCGGTTTACGTTGCAATTTATTCCTGGGCAGTAATCGTTTATTTTGTTTTTATATGTCTGGTGGGATGTAAACTTCCTTCTTTTGCATAAAAAACCCAAAATGTTACAAACTTTAAACGAAGAAATACATCAATATAGATGGACCAGCTGAACATCTATGTTTATTTTGTAAAGAGCTTATCTAAGACTTGTCTTTCATACCCAGTCACTTCTAAAACAGCCAAACTGAATATGACGCACCTAAACGGCAGGGGTAAGATTCAAGCTAAGACCGATAAACAACATGTTCATGTCAGTCACCCATTGATCTTACCAACACAGAACTTAAAGCTGGGACAAGCATTCATGTCAACCAATACAGCTAGTCTTCCATATTCAGTAATTTCTTGAAAGAACTAAAACATATTCACCTCTTTCATGCAACTCTTCTCTGATGAGGCTGAAACACAAGTCTACACATCTTCACCCTAACAAAAACTTTCTTCTGTTTTTTTTTTTGATCGAAGAGTTATTGAGACAATGGAAAAACCCACAGGATAGCAGTTTAGATATCTCTTTGATTCCTAGGCTGTTACTGGAAGCATTCAAATAACAGTATCTTTCCATTCACTTCTTGATAGCACCATGAAAACGTACCTTATTAGCTCATGCAAGCTAGTCTTCCACAACATTCAGTTATTTAACAAACATCAATATTGCACTTTCTCTACCTAAGTCAGCTTTGACTAGCCTAACACTTGTTTCAATACTAGGACCTTAACACTAGCCTTATTTACCATAACAGTCTCTTGTTTATAACAGAACATTATCATTCCCATGCTTCTTATCACTGGCTATGCCTTGGGAAGCATTATGGCATAAATTAAGTGTTTAATACCAATCACTTGTTTATAACAAAGCATCATTCTCATGCTTCTGATCACTGGATAGGCCTTGGTAAGCATTTGGTCAGGAAATGAGCCTTTAAATGGTCAGTCACTTGCTTCACAGTGCCAGTGTATCTCGTAGTAGCTTTCGAACAGCAGCTCCAACAGATGCATTGGTCGGCCCAGAGTTTTGACAAGAAATCTGGTAGATATTAAATGAAAAATGATTGGGACTGCTAATGCAGGATGAGAATTTCATTGATTGTAGGAAGTGGAATAGGGGTAGGCTTAGGGGGTATCCAATCCATTCAGCGCTTTATTAACACAGGCAAGAACAGAGATAGAGGTAATGCATTCCCATTTAAACATATCAAAGTGACAAATGTTTCTCAATAACTTTGTGCTTCTATATCTCTTCTACATAAGTCAGGGAGAAGTCTGCTCTGTTTAAGTTGATGCTTTTTAATTTACAACATCTAGGCTTCTTCTGGTTTTGAATAACCACATTGACAGCGAAGAGAGTTAAACCCAATAAACACACAAAACAGCTTCTTGTTCAGTCAGTTGCTTCATGAAGATATTTCTTACCACTGAGTCTGTGGAACATGACTCCTAATAAACAGTCAAGGTAAGGATGGCTTAGAGTTGCAATCACTTTATTATATTACCGAACTTAGACTTTTATACTTTGACTGGCCAAGTAGTCTTAAGTAGCAAAAACATAACTTTGTGTAGCTTGAACTTAAACATGACTTTCTGAATGTCATGGAGAGTACATGCATGAACAAATTAGCTTCATAAAAACACTGACTGTTGTGTGATGTGTCACAGACTGAGTAATCCCTAAAGAAACATTGTGGTCAGTAGAATATGAGTGTGTTTATCTGATTCAGATTCAAGTCGTTTAATTATGATATATGCTGAGTAATCAGGAAGGATATAAATAACCAAAGTAAAAAACACACAATGAGAACAAGCAGGATTAACTTACTTGGTTTCTAGTGTCATAATGACTCTATGATAAAGAAACCACAAAATGATTACCTTGAATAAGAATGGCTGCACATCTGGACAGGTGGTGTCGAAGATTGTATCCAATAGAGCCTGATTAGGAGCCTTTGGAATGTAATCATTTCTGTTCATGGCTTCTACGATGCATATTATCTACCAAAAGACATTTAATAAAAGAAGATTATATTCAGAGTATGTGGGAAGTATACAGCGTATGAGATATAAAAAAGTTGTATTGAATTATATACAAGGAAAAACAGCATACACTATATGAAATAAACATAAATTAACACACAATAACACATTAAAATAAATATTAGAAAATATTGAGTAGCACATAAGGAAGTGCATTGAGTAACTGATTTTATTTAATGAAATGTTAAAAAAGTACATGACTGCAGTGTTTAAATTCAAATCAGATATAATTCATCAGTTACCCTCAACAAGGCATCTTGTCAAAAGTATGACCTGTATGTTAGGATGGTGACTGGTGGGAAGGGCTGTGTAGGACATTCGACTATTGTGCGATAGTTGCACACAATAGACACTGCCAACATAATCTCTATTGTTGGAATCAAACTTGATGCAGTGGAGTTTGTAGCTACAACAAATTTTCTTTGTCAAGGGCATAGGAACCGGTGGGGCTAGGGGGCGCCAGCCCCCCCAGTGAAAAATATGGTTGGGCGGAAGTATCATTCCGCCCCCCCCGCTCCGCAAGTCAGAAAACCCCTTTTTCATTTCCAAATGAGAAAAAAATCTCATTTGGAGCACCAAATTGCATCTAAGGCCAGGTGAAAATGCAAAATTATTTACAAAATGGTGTTGAAGTGTGCTATATTGCACCAAATTGCATCTGAGGCCACCTGGAAATGCAAAAAAAATCAAAAAAAAGACCCCTCCCCCAGGCCGGCCATCAGTCTTCAGCCACCCCCCCCACTCAAAAGTACCTTCCTACGCCACTGTTTTTTGTGACTCGGGAGCCTAAAATGTGTCAAATGGGGTCACTTATGTATCATCTTCATCTAGCAAACACGGGAACCTGCAAACCAGTTTGGAGTTTTATTTAGCTGTTGAATCTTCTAATTACTTCTACCAATATTCTGGTAGTTACTGCTACTTCTACTAATCTGCTAATTAATAATAATCTAGTAATGACTACTACTACTAATCTACTAATTACTAATTACTACTACTAATAATCTAGTTATTACTACTGATTTAATAAAAAACAGCTACCAATATTCTGGTAGTTACTGCTACTTCTACTAATCTGCTAATTAATAATAATCTAGTAATGACTACTACTACTAATCTACTAATTACTACTATTACTAATCTACTAATTACTACTACTAATAATCTAGGAATTACTACTGATTTAATAAAACACAGCATGAACAAGTTTGTTCAAAAGCTGCTTTAAGAATTTTATAGCATACAAAAGGGGAACAAAGTTGGCAAAATAACACAATCACAACATGTTCCAGACCTTCCAGAGGAAAGGTTTCCAGAATAATTTTAACTGAGGAAAGTCTTTCTTTAATCTACTAATTAGTACGGATTTAATAACAAACAGCTTGAACTTTTTCTCCAATGATAAATAAGAAGTATTACTGTGCAGAACCTTAGCATTTAGGATTTCTCCAAGCTTCTCCCTGTATGCCTGCCTCTCTGTATGAATAAAAAAAAACAAACATTGGGGTCAAATGTCAATTAAAAAAGGCTTTTGTGTGGTCAATCATGTATCAAAATAGTATATACTTATTCAGAGCTATAATGAAAGGGTTTCCACTTTCCTCTGGTTGTCCCTGCCAACCACACCTAACATATTGGTTCTACGAACAGCAAATTTTGTAAGCGAGGCCGGGGCACACATACTACCCCTCCCTCCCAAATGATGAATACAGTACTACACCCATTGCATCGATTCCCTGTAAAATGTAAATAATATCTGCACTAGTGACAGAACTTTACAAGTTACCTCTCCTTTAACTGTTTGTGACGGAACACCCCTCCCTATTCCCCCTTCCCCCTGCTCAGAATAACTGGATACAGGGCTACACGCATGTATGGCTCAATAGATATATCCTTCATGAAGCAATGATATTCTACAGGAAACAAGCGAGAGTCTCTTCGCTCTGTCTTCTTCTTTACTACAAGAATCTTGTATACCTTCACAATGATAAACATATAACAACTACCAGACATCAGAGTATATATTAACCTCTTCTCAGTCAAGGTGTACTTGTTAGTTTGAGCAAGTCGGTCAAATTTACCCACAAAAATTAAAACAGGAAAGTAAAAAAAATAATATGAAAATAAGAATAAGATTGGCCAGGGATATCACTTTTGATACTAGAGCTCACACTTCTCAAGGAATGTTCTCACCGTTATGAAACATTTAGACTAGTTGGACAAACAATAATAAAATGAAGAGCATTTGTCTTCACTTACCTTGCTCGTTAGACAGCGATATGACGTTAATCTTCAAAGTCCAAACTTCCCAAGGAATGCTCTCATCAGGAAAAGGCCACCTGTTTTTCTTCTTCTGATAGAACTCCAAGGAAATCTATCAAATAATGGAAATTAATATCAATGCCTCTCAAAGTTTAGGTTTTTTTCTGTTTCTGCTTTCTATGAATAGTTCTTAAATTCTTGTGTATACAGTTGGCTCTTATTCGTCTGAACTGGTCTTTGCAAACATTTTTGAATACTGTTGTAAGACATTTGCATGTTACTCAGTAAAATATCTGGCATTTCAGAAAAGTAAGATTTTAGTCACACCATAGAAGACAAACTGATTTTTTTTTTTCATTTTTAATTTATTCATACAAGCAAAGTGATTTAATCAAGGCAAGTTGTAGTACCCTGCTAAACTGATTTGAACTTAATAGGGCAGAGAAATTAAACCGAGAAATTTACATCCACTGCTCTTTACCCAGGTAAATCAATTGGGACCTGAGAGGTATCTTGTACATATAGTTGCATGCCCTGGTTTGTAGCTGCACCCTATGGGAAGTCCCCAGGGGAACACATAAATATGGCACACTGTAGAGTGACTGTTTGAATTGTGCAAACTTGGATGTGTGGATGTGAAAAATTACCAATGACCAGAGTATAACTGTTATAAAGTCATGTCAGAAGGTCTTGCTAAGACTGGTCATTATGTTGTGTCATTGGGCAAGGCACTTCATCTCCATTGATTGAGACTTTTACCTTTAACTTTTAATTCATATTGGTGATTAAATTTGATGGAGTTTCACCACCAATGCCAACATCACTGAGTCGAATCCTACAGCTGGAAAACTGCAATACAGTCGTCATAGCAACAGAGAAACCAACCTGTCCACTTTGGAGACCTGCATTGACATCTGTAGATCGTAAGATATCTTTAAATGCTGAGACTTCTCGTCTGAGGTTTTTGTCTAAAGTTGGAGAGTTGCATCTGACCTGTGAGGGGAAAATTTGAGGGATTTGTTAATTTTTATGTCATATAAATACATTTTATTTTGGTGGTTTTCAATCAGACTTGGGGTATGAGTACTAACAGAATCAATATGACTATGAGTACATGTTTGACACTAGAGTTACTAGATGTGACAAGTTATAAAAGAAGGATCTTACAAAAATTCATGTTGACGAGTATGGGTAAGGTAAATTTGCTAACATAACAATACCAGTAAAGACCAACCACAAATATGGTTTTAATTCTGCCATCTTGGATAAAGGTTTACAATAATGCACTGATTGCATGTTTGGTTCATAATTTATTAATCTATAAGTCTTAACACTACTGCATGCTGTTAAACTGTAGCCTGACTGTGGATCCAAGATTTAGTTAAACAGGATAATGTGACTGTGAGGTCGTTGAAGTGGACTATCGATATCTATATATAGGGGGATCTGGAGATCATCCGCCAAACAGAATTACCTTTTTAGTTGTGCAATTGTGCATTATGAGGGATATTTAGGCTGCACATTAGGTCTTAAGATTAGATATATACAAGGGTTGTGCCAATATCTACTTTTAATTAGTCTGTGGTGTTGAAAAGTGGAGATGGAATAAACCCCCACCACCCTACCACCACCCCCTGCCTCTGGATATACTGTATGGTGTACCCAATTGTATGGAGGTTGCAACGGACATCTGAAGGATCAATTTGTGTTCAACTATATAGCTCTTTTACACACATGTATACCAAGATAATGAAACATGTATGAATGTTTTACTTACATATGTCAAATCAACAAAGTCACAATCAGTCTCGACCACACCGACAGTACCGATGAGGAAAGCACCTTCCTGTTTGTAGTGAAACTGAAAGAACAATTAAAAGGTAATGTACGGATGTGTTATTTACAAAGTGTGTAACTCAGGACAGGCAACATTGCTGTAATATGAGTACATGTACAGACATCTCACTACATGTCTACAGTACAGTAATAACAAGTTACACACAGAAATGGAAAATTGGAAGTGTTCCTGTACCTTTCCTGTAGTTCTGTGTTATTTACAAAGTGTATAACTCAGTACAGGCAACATTGCTGTAATATGAGTACATATACAGACATCTCACAACATGTCTACAGTACAGTAA
>KN885531.1:31312-52251 GCA_000934455.1 Apostichopus parvimensis | reverse complement strand
ACCTGGTGAAGGGGAGAAGAGGAGCGACTACATCCGATCAAGTGGCCTTAAAACGTATTTGATTAAGATTCCAAACAAGCAGGTAATGATATACGTCCCCATGACGCAGTTGTTATGGGGATCGCAATCTATCGATTAATTAATTGATTGACAAGTAGTAATGAGTGAATTAATTAAGACTGATAAGTATTAATGCGTGAATTAATTAAAATTGACATTGAGCACTTCAGAAAAAAGAGGTAGAGTGATATGCTACCCGCAACTGACAACAGTATGTCCAATGGGGTTATCTAGAGTTTCAGCAGAGGGCGCCCTGATATCGATACTAATGTATGTGCGGAGGTTGCCTTGATATCGGTCCTAATGTGTAAGCAGAGGGCGCCCTGATATCGATCGGTGCTAATATTTGAGCAGAGGGCGCCCTGATATCGGTACTAATGTGTAAGCAGAGGGCGCCCTGATATCGATCGGTGCTAATATTTGAGCAGAGGGCGCCCTGATATCGGTACTAAAGTGCGTCTCTTCTTTAATATATACGAACGAAGTCAATCCAAGAATATGTTATGTTCGGCATTCAGAGATAGTCAGCTTGTCGCTAGAGTGGAACTATACACTCTAAAAAGGTTGGGCAAAATATTTTACCCAACACTGGGTACCCACGTATCGGACCACGTATGGGTAAAGATTTGCACCAAACAAGTAAAAATTACGCCAGTTTAACAAATTTTAATTGTCAAAAAGTGATATATTGTGAAAAACTAGCCTGCATTTGACTTTTATTGGGCCGGGAAAAATTCATGAAAAGTTGGGTTGGATACATGCGTACCCAGTGTTGGGTTAAATATTTTCCCACCTTTTTATAGTGTGTAGAGATAATAGGACCGAGATGACTGCGCCCTCTGTAAAATTTGTGCATGTCTGTAGAGCCCCTTTTGGTACAGCAAAATGGTTCCAGTCTTATCTGTTGCACAAGAAGACACCAAGTCTATTTCACTGTCTTCTAGGCTTAAGGGAAATGCAAATCTTCCTTTTTATTGCTCAGTCATGGTCTAACCAGGTCACTGAATAATTCTTTGACTGTAACAAGCTGATATTATTCACTCTTAACAATGAATATTCAATAATGTTGGCCTTGAGATGTTGGGAGAAAAAGATGCCACGGGAGACAGAGGAAGTTACTTTAATATCACAGCAAAAAATGTCTCTCAAATATAATAAAAAAAGACAGAACAAAAAATATAAATTCTGTGCCTACAACGAATCGTACAGAAATAAAGGGATCATCTCAACAAAGTAAATTAACTTAGATGATACATGCCAAACACTGTTAACAACAAAATCTTAATTCCCATGTCACATAACAGATTCAACGAGATTTGATTTCAACGGATCTTCGGAAAAGGATAACAAAAAAAAAACTCTTTTCCTTATTTTTTCTTCATTATAGACTGAGATAGATTTATACGGTAACAACACCGACGACAAGGAAGTCAAAGATATATCCACGGATAAGGAAGACACTATTTGTGAAAGTGTTGACAGTAACAAGAACTTAACAGAGGTAAGAAAGTACTTTCATTGGCTATAAAAAAGAAAAAAACTAAATATAGATAGCCTTGTCTGTCCTTGAAGTAAGAACTAATACAGGCGATATAGAACTTTGGATTTATGCGTCGATGTATTTAAAAAGAGTGCCGAAGGAAGTCGAGTGTGCAATTAAAATAGACTCAACTCGGGAGAGCATGTTGTACTTCTCTGACCTTAATATACCAGAAACAATAAGGTAATGGAACGGAAGAGGCACGCAGGCAGGCAGACCTAAATTTAGATGAACGACTACTTAGGTTGAGTACTTTCATGTAGCATGGTTGGAAGTTTAAGGGTATAGTTTTGTGGATGCCTGATAGACGCGTTTGCATATTATCAGATCGTGACGAATTGACCTGTTAGTGTTAGTCTCTGTGTTAACCTATGAACTCCAGTGCTAAATGATTGGTTTTAAAAATAAAAGGAAAAGAGTAAAAAAATATCATTAGTTGTACACTTTCCAGCATATGTAGATGGGATAATATTAGCCTTACTCTGTATACCAGTACTACGTTGAGTGGGTACAGGTGGAGGCGTATATGAATCAATGGAACCTATATCTTTGAGATCGTGAGTTCGAGCAATGACCGCCTCAAAGTAAGGTTGATCATTCATCTTGGTTCGACCCACGGTTGATCCCATCAGAGATACCGTCGGCTGTTCCACATGCGTAGGTGGTCGCTTAGCGCCGCAAAGTAACTGCTTCCAGGCCTATAATAAATCGTCATCGTCATCGTCGTCGTCGTCGTCACCATCATCATCATCACCATTATCACCATTATCACCATCATCATCATCATCATCATCATCATCATCATCATCATCATCATCATCATCATCATCATCATCATCATCATCATCATCATCATCATCATCATCATCATCATCATCATCATCATCATCATCATCATCATCATCATCATCATCATCATCATCATCATCATCATCATCATCATCATCATCATCATCATCATCATCATCATCATCATCATAGGCGTCACTATAATCGTCATTACTATTTATGCAATGTTTGTCGAATCCATTTACTCACTTACAAAGTAAGACTTTGATAATTACAGAATACAAAATATCGGAGGTGGAGTATTTGAAGTGAAATTAGAATCTAACAATACATGGCAAAACGCTCTAACATTACAGTAGATTAGTAAGAACGTTTCCGCATTTTTTATTCCAGGTAAACCATAAAGAAGTTCAGCTCGCAGAAACGGCGCAGTCTTGCAAGTTAGACAGATCGAACCAAGAAGAATTTAATCTGGTCATGGGTAAAGAGATTGATGGGTAAGAATTTAAAATTAATTATAAAATATTGTTTTGTATGTATGGGTGATACCAGGCTGACTACATGCTAGAGTAGTACGTTTTGGTAGTATTATCAAATTCTCTTAATTCCTTTTATTCCCATATTTACCAAAATTGTTACAGAATTTCATATGAAAGTTCGATAATGCAAATCACTGAAAATGTTGTCCTCTATACTTATAGCTAAACGTAATATCACCAAGTTGACGTGAAAATCACTTAGTTTTACCTCATTGCATCACTTTGAAGTGAAAACAAGTCATTTTCTTTACCAATTCATGCGCGGCGATTGTCAATTCTGACTGTCATGATAAGGCAGAAAATTACTTTAAGGTAGCATACTCCATATAATTGCCCCAATGACTGACACACGAGATCGTCAACGTAATGTGGTCTCTAAGCCCGAGTAGAAGTCCCCACTAGCTAAACCCCTTCACATTACTGGAAAGCTGACAGGTCGGTTATACATGGCACCTTCAATTTACCCGTATCATGACCATGTAGATTTTTCGCTATGGGAGACTGATGCTTTCGTCACTTATAAAACATACCTCTCTACTCAGTAGTGAACAATTTTCGTACCCTGCTTATATATAGGAGGCCTTAAATGTGGTCAGTATAGGCCCCAAATTATAGCACGCTATAATTGTTGGAAGTTTTCAAAAAATACTTTCCTGGAGGTCTTTACTCTCCGAATCGCTCTCAGACATTTTTAAGGAACACACAAAATGACTGAATATCCGTCCCCAGTGAGGCAAATTTCCTCGAAGCGTTGTAATAAAAACAGTTCAAGAATTCTGACCAAACAGGTGACCATACTTGAATATCTAGCATATTTGGAGCCAACACAGCGTACCTTTAAAAAGAACAGATAAGTAGACAACAGATTACGCATATTTGAAACTGTGGAAAACCTCATGTTCCTTGTTACCGAATGTCGGCTTTGCATATATGATTACATGAATTGCCAATTTAACCTTTTGAAATGCCAAAAAAGATTTCAGAAACATTTAGGGAATGAATATATATTTGTATTATTCCATTATTTTTTATAGAGACTGGAAAAAGCAGACGTCTTCAATGACAATGCGCTTCTTAACTGCCGAAATGGAGTCGAATTTCCAACAGGAGAGGGACAGACAGGGGGCGTTATCTCTAAGTTGCAGTTTACTTGTCGTGGTGGCAGAATTTACTGTACAGTGTTTTATGATGCCACGGTAAGCAGCAACGTTAAGGGTATAGGCACTGGTACCGCCCATTTCCCAGTTTTGAGATATACCCCCCTCAAATGTGCTCAATTTTCATTAATTAGAAGTGCCCAGTTTTGTTAATGAAAGTGTGACATATAATGTGTGATTATAATTAACATTTGCTGTACCAATTTCAATTTAAAAGTGAAGGTAACAAATTTTATCAACTTATATATCATCATTACTGTTACCAGTTAATGATTCATTAAATGTTTTCAGTCCATACAAAACTACAAAACAGCTACAGCAGATCGACCTTGTACAATACTATGCGCTTTCATCGCTTGAAAACAGTAACGTCGCTCTCATCGAGTCCTCAGACTGAATTTGACTTTCCAAGAATTTTCTTATTAGTTGATCATTAATCATACATCATTCCTGTCAATTCCTCTTTCCTTTGTTTCAGGACACTTGAGGCTTTCATTACCTTCTTCATCAGTTTGATACTAATATGTATATTCAGTTACGTTTCCGTGGCAACCGTGTTCCCAGGCCTGTTTCCCGTGTCCGTTGTGAAATTTTCCGATACGATGAACAGAAATCCATGGCTACGATTGTCTTGGGTTTTGACAGCAATATTTATTCTCGCCTCAAGTGACGTCGTTGATATGGTAAATTCCCCAATCTTATAAAAAACACTGATGTACACAATATATGCTGAACACTTTCGGCAAATTTAGCAAATCTTATTAGTGGAACGGGAGGGGAATGATATTCATGTAGTGTGCCTCGTAACTTCACTGTGATGTAATTTTCTGTCTAGTTTCTATGGTTTCTATACAGCTTCGCATCTAGTCACTTAATTCAAAACGTGGTTAAAGCTACATTCGGAGTTAGAATTCGCTATTCGACATACTAAAGTAAAGCCGAGGCCTCCTGAAACAGAACCATAAAGAAAAAGAAGGAATATGATGATATTATACGAAATGCTTCCAAAGGGTTACAAAATAAAGAAATAAAATAACATTATAAGTATATATCATACATTGTATGTGCAATTCTCCGAATTTCTTATAACAGATTGATTTGCATCTCACCTAAGTGGAAGCAGTCATATAGTTGTAAACACATATATCTAGTTATCAGTTATCAGTTATCAGTAGATATTATGTGTATACATATTACTGTAGGCTACAGGGCTCGAATCCAAGGTGTGACTTGAGTTCGACCCAAGTTTGAATTTTAGCGTTAATTTGATTTATATAGCGCTTTTGTTATGAGCTGCGATACCCACAAATTTTAATCGATATTTAGTTGGCGATTTATTTTTTTTCAAATTCGATTTCAATTTCTCTCCTATATAGACTTTCTGCAAACCTTACAACGAAACTGGTCTTATCCCCGTTAGTAACTCTAGTATAGGGGGCCTCGATCCCTCCCAGGGTTGTGTATATGTGAGATATTTTGAATACAACACAATACTTGTCTTGGTAAGTAGCATATTTTTTACTCACCTCCTCCAAACCCTTAAAGGCCCGGTCACACTATACCGATTTTTTTTATCGGAATACTATCCGATTTTCCCGGAGGAATCGCAACAGCCAGTTTTTCGATCGGGTCTTCTAACCACGGTGATAATTGGACCTGATTTGCTATCTGTTGAGCCATTCCGATGTGGAATAGCCCTCTCCTAACTTTTGATATTGACTCCGTTTCCTTTTATCGGATAGCTATCCGATTTCTCTTCCAATTTTTATCGTAAAATCGGAAAAATCGGACCGTATTCCGATAAAATATCGCTGTAGTGTGACCGGGCCTTACTCTCAGCTATTTATATTGAATTTTTTTTTTTTTTTTTTTTCAATTTTAAAATATTCCTTCCAATATTGGAAAAATTGACTGGAAAACTTGTAACAATGAGTAAGACGGAAGAGAAAAGAGCAAGAAATTCGGGTGGGATGCCTGGTTAAGAAATATGCCAAGAAATTATTCTATTGGGGTTGGCATCATTTCTATAACTTTCAAATTTGATAGGTAAGTTGATAGGGGACATACTTTTGTAATCACCAGGTGGTCGGTCACTGGTCGAATACCAGTGCTTGTGAAACCGCCTTCCTGCTTTCAAACTTTGATGTATGATAGATATTATTTTGAAGTCTCACTTAGGGTTACCAACATTTAAGGTGTTGGAAAAGTTTGGAGAGATAAAAAACAAGAAGCCACATGATGATCATATTTGTTCATTAAATCAGTTCAGAATTCATTGATGGAACAATTTGAAATCAATATACAATTTAATTCAAAATCATATGAAATAGACTACCAATTAAATCGTAACATATGTATCAAACAATAAACCAAACATTTATTTACTAGATTGAAAGTTTTGTGGTGTACAAGATACATTAAGGTAAAACATTTAAGAGATGAAAACGGTGGCTTATATTATTAGCAAATTGGACAAGTTGCAAAGCCAACCGGTGCTGTGGCCGAGTGGATAAAGGCGGTGGCATTTGAAGCAAAGAAGGCTTAGCAATCGGGAGGTTCCGATACCCGGTCGGGTCGGCGTAGTAAGGTGGTTTTAAATTCAAGAGCGTTGTACGGTTTTCTCATCTGAAATGACTTTCTAAATTAAAAAGATTCCAAATTTGAGTTTAAAATGTTGAATTGGAAGCCACCCGACGTGTAAGTTGTAATCCATAAGCCCTTGCGGGTGTCTCCCACAGTTGTGGTCGCTTAAGCGTCGTAAAAAAATAACTGCTGATTATAACTAAAGATAATAAAAACTATCATACATTCACATTATAATGAGTTTACTTATTAAATATCAAAATTAACAATTCTCTGAGTTATAGAAGTTAGAGATCATGCGAATTATAATAGTCGTAGGGGTAGCGATACTTTTCAAAAGGGTCGAAAGGAAATGATGTAAGGTCACCCCTAAATATAGTCGGAAGAAATATAAAATTACAGATATTTGTGGGGGAAAAAAAGAAAAAATCGTGAACATACATTTACTTAAAAGGTTGTAAGAAATAACATAAATTTTGCAAATAAGCAACAAACTGGGCCACAAAATCCGCCACTGTCGGGTATCCAAGATAATGCAGGTGAAATTTGGGACTGATAATCTACCAGGAAAATATGAAGAAAGAAAAAAAAAGTAATTTTAAAGAGAATTTTAAAGGTTTCAGATAATTGTGGCATTATGACATGCCAGATTTACAAAATCACAGCTCAGACATTATTTTAAACCATGATATCTATCATGCAAATTTCTCGATAACAGTTAGCACGATATAGGTCAATCTCTTATCTCGCTGACTGGTACCATAATGCAATGCCATAATTACCATAGCGTATATAGATATTCGCACAGTTTTGCCTTTTTCATAGAAAGAGAGATTAGTCAACCATAGCGCCCAAACAATCACAGGGAAACATGTTTGAATGAGTTAAACGCATCTACTAATTAAGTATGGTTTGGAAATATGATACAAAATGTATATGCACTACTGCTAGCAAATCGTCATGTAAATGACTTGTTACCAGCATGGTTTATGGCAACAAGGAAATATTTGTTGAAAGAAGACGAATAATTTTCAAAGAAGATATGGAATTGTTAATACCGGAATGTTATTACCGGAATATGGAATTGTGTATTTTGGAATTATGTAATTATGAAAGTATGGAATGATGGAATGATGGAATGATGGAATTATGGAATGATATAATTATGGAATTATGGAATGATGGAGTGATGGAGCGATGTAGTGATGGAATGATGGAATGATGGAATGATGGAGTGATGGAGTGATGTAGTGATGAAATGATGGAATTATGGAATTATGGAATTATGGAATGATGGAGTGTTGTAGTGATGGAATGATGGATGATGGATGATGGAATGATGGAATTATGGAATTATAGAATTATGGATTTATGGATTTATGGAATTATGGAATTATGGAATTATGGAAATATTAATGTTATGTTTTTTCCGGTTTTCTTTTAATCGGCAGATCAATCTAACAGTGCTCGTGAAGATAACACACATACCCAAGCTTCTAGCTACAATCGTTATTCTCGCTGTCCATTGCCTTATGAATCTCTTATATAAAGATGACCTCTATGACCAACATGACGACTTTTACCAAAATGTGAAGTAAATATATATTAAGTCAATTTAACCAGATTTGTGAATACTTTGATGAAATCTTATGATGCTAAAACTATTTGATTTATGTTGGATTATTGGATTATCAGTAAATATGATGGCACGTTAAACAGTGCTGGGTAGGGCCAAGCAAGCGCGGTAAAGGGGGAAACGGACGAAGGCAGGCGCTTTAATTCCTTCGATGGTACGAAATATCGGATAAGTGAAGGCTTGGCAAGGCCAGAGTGACAGTTGCTTGTGACCCCCCCCCCCGCCCTCCCTCCCCAACCCTTCCCCCTCTAGAAATTGGTTGTGATTGATGGTTACCTTACTTGGTGAGGAATGGAGACTGCAGCCGCATTGGGAAAATACATAAAACCGCATGAAGGATTAAGCTAAATCAGAGATTGCTATAGTATCTAATTGGCTATAAGCAAACACAAAACGTTATCATAACATTTTTAAAAGAGCCTCTAAAATAGGTTTTATAACGTTAAATGTGGTGTTATTAAAACGTCGGCATAACGTTTTTATGAGATATTAATTTTATATTAATGTTATATAAATGTTTTAACGGAAAAAAATGTTTGAAATAATAGCCTGAAAACGTTTTCGTGACATATTTATTACACCACAAATAACGTTATCAAAACAAAAGACGAAACGTTTTAATTACGTTTTGAAAACGTTTTTGTGGTTGTGAATCTATTGGAATTGTGTTTAAAGGTATGCTGTATTGGACCCAATTATGCTAGATATTCAAATATGGTCACCTTCGGTCAAAATTATTTAAAAAAAAATTATTACAACCCTTCGAGGAAATTTTCCTCACTGGGACATTCAGTCGTCTTGTGTGTTCCTTAAAAATGTCTGAGAACAATTTGGAGAGTAAAGACCTCCAGGAAAGTACTTTTGAATACTTCTAGCAATTATGTCGCGTGCTATAATTTGGGGTCTATACTGACTCCCTTTAAGCTCTCATTTATATAGTCTCCCTCCCCTACGATTCTGTCCCATAAAACGAAAATAACCATCTCAATTGCTTTATATATCGGTTAATATATTAAAGTAAAGGTGTAGCCCAGAATGAAAACTTAGACGTTAATGTTAGGATAAAATAAAACTGACACAGCCATGTGATGGTATAGGTTCATTTAAATTCGTGGTAAGGCTATACAGCCACAAATAAAGCCACAAATGGTTGACATGAGGTTCACCTTAGGGGGGAGGTGTGGGTATACCCCTGTAAGGAGAATGTACCAGCCAAATCGGTTGTCGTTTTGTACTTTATTGATATCTCGTTTCTTTTCGCTCCTTTTATAGAATTTCTAGCAAGTGGGTTATTTCATTACAACTGGTGGTCGTTGGTTCTGCTTTAGCATATTTAAACAGAAATGTAAGTTGACTGCTTTTTTTTGGGGGGGGGGGGATTGTATCATTTCTTATTTAAGCTATTTGATTGATGTAAGACCATATACTTAATGGAACTTGCTGCATTACGTTTTAACTATAGACTATCACGATGCCGGTTGAGTGGTGTGATGTATAGGTAATAGGTACGGTGATCAATTTGTTGTAAAGTAAATAATACACACTCAACAGGTTAATGTAATGGTCATCACACCTTAACCGATGCTGCAGACCCTGTTGAGCGTGTGTTATATATTTTATAACATGTTTACATGTTTACATCGATATTGATCATCATACTTTTTGCTTATACATCATACTTACCTATACACCATACATACTTAAACATACTCCTGAGGAAATCTTAGAACGCTGAGGCAGGATTGAGATACTCCTGATTAATTCTAGATCCATGTTGCAGATAAACGTATTTCTAAGGAAATGCAAGTAAGATGAGATTAAAATAAACATAGGTGTTTGCTGGGTTATGTTCTAGCTTGAAAATGTATGGTCATTAGTGATCTATAATGTAGCTAAAGATAGAAACGTTAATCTAATAAAAGTGTGTTTTTTGCTCTCTTTGGGGGGGGGGGGGGTTTAGAAAAAACTTAAGATACTCATAAGTTTGGTTGCATTATTGATGTTGTATTCATCGGAGATCGCTGTCAATATCACCACTATGTAACTAAAAAGTTGCGTAATAGTTATCCATAGAAAACAATAGAACAGACTTTGCGAAAATGGCTTTTAATCATTGTAACAATTCCTGCACAAGATTAACAGAACATTTGATGATATAATATAACGTGTACAGGCTACAGCTTTTTTGCCCTGTTCTCTTTTCAGTTCTTCAGTTTTTTGTTCTCTGGTTTCTTATCTTCGAAGAAGCGCCTTTTGTTTCCAATACATTTCTTCTCTTGATTTTCACTTTGCTGCCCAGTATCTTCAACTCTTCTCCATTTTCTTCAATGTAATACTCACGGTTGATGCGGTATAATATTCTAGCTTAGGATATACATCACTTACGTGTTAGGCTACGATACGCATGGGTGCTGCTATACGCGATAGAAAATGGTTTAACATGCTCATATTAATTGTCACTCTATCATTTTGATTTGCATATTAATATTTCGGCATTTCTCTCCTCTATAGCTTGAAAAGACCAGCAGAATATTACATTTTTCCAAGCACATCGCGAGTTCTCAAAACGAAGATGTAGAAACATTGAAGATACGGAATGAAAACCTAGTCCTAAACATTATGCCGGCCCATGTTGCGCGTCACTTTATGGGATCAAAGAAACGAGATGAGGTTAGTGATTCACGGGCAAGTCGACAAGCTAAATGTGTTATTTGACATTAGTAAATCAGTTATTCGCATATATATATATAGGTTGCACATGTAATATCTTTCGGAAAGTCAATGAACAATCGACTACTGACTACGAACGTATATGAATATATTAATGATAAGAGCTAAAAAAAAGTTTTGGTTTAAACGAGATTTAAGCCAGTGCTCTGTGCTCTACCTAAATGAACTATTCAGCTCTATAGTTAGTGACGATTCATACATATTCATATCTCTTTCTTTGAGAAAGGGATCAATGTGTAATAAAACCTGAACCGTTGGTAATGTGCCAATTATATAATAACCACAAGTTTTTATTGTAAAAAATGACTTGCTAAACGTGCTATGATGATGGAGTTTTAATCGTGGTTTGGTTAAAGAGTAATCTCTTAAAGGAAGGCTCGAGTAGCATGTATGTCATCAGCTTAATTAGAATCCGTACTTAGTAATCTTTCAGCTCAGAACCGTTGGTAAAATTTGAGATTCAGAAAAGGTGAAATGTATTTCCTGCCAGGTTAATGTGTTATAGACTGAATGAATCTACAACGCTACGTTTTTTGTTTTGTCATTTTATCGCCACGAAGTGATTGGAAGTTTTTAAATGGCGTTTACACTGACTAATTGTCATCTCAGTTTCTCATGGGTTCTACCGCTTGCTTAATTGGTAAATGGTACCATTCCCAGAAGATACATAGAAGAAGATACATAGATACATATATACATAGATACATAGATAAGAAGATACATAAATACATATATACATAGATAAGAAGATACATAGAAACATAGATACATAGATACATATATACAAAGATACATAGATACATATATAAGAAGATACTTTGATACATATATACATAGATAAGAAGATACATAGATATATATATATATATATACCTAGATACATAGATACATTGATACATAGATACATATATACATAGATAAGAAGATACACAGATATATAGATACATAGATACCTATATACATAGATACATAGATACATTGATACATAGATACATAGATACATATATGTACATAGATAAGAAGATACATAGAAACATAGATACATATAAACATATTTACATATATACAAAGATACATATATACATAGATAAGAAGATACATAGATATATAGATACATATATACATATATAAGAAGATACATAGATACATAGATACATAGATAAGAAGATACATAGATAAATATATACATAGATAAGAAGAAACATAGATACATACATAGATACGAAGATACATAGATACTTAGATACATAGATACATAGATACATAGAAGAACATAAAACCACCTCAACTGATGTTCTTATATTGTCCATTGAAGAACTAGACAGGATTTCAGAAACAAATTTAAGTTACCAATGGGTTTTGTATATAATATGCATAGATCAGGTAGCAGTGAACAATACCTCCCCCCCCTCCCCCCCTCTTCACCTCCTCCATCGACCTAAATCATACTATAACCTTTTTAAACAAAAGGAGGTACAGGAATATTCATTGTTTTTTTATTTATTTATTTTTTCATTTTGCTCCTTCAAAGGAACTCTATTCCCAGCATTACAAAGAAGTTGGGGTCATGTTCGCGTCGATTCCGAACTTTGCCGACTTTTATTCTGAAGATGCCATCAATAACCAAGGGACAGAGTGTCTTAGAGTCCTTAATGAAATATTCAGCGATTTTGATCAAGTAAGTACAGAAGTGTTACACGTTTAATAATATCTATGCACTCAAGTTTACTTCTTTTGTACAACATTGATATTTTTGGTCTAAATATAGAAATAATCACTTTTCTTACAATTATTATCATGATAGTAGCTTCAGCACTTAATTAGTTGATAGCCTATGCAACCGACGTCAGGGATCATAGTACATAACCTACGCAAGTTAGTCCTAACTGGGTTAATGTGGTTAATTTATTACATATTTTATTTAATGCAACAGATTTCAGAAGATGCTAAACATATTGTTATTTTTCTTTTTAAGATTTCAAAGATTTTTTGCGCAGATATTTTCCTAACGGATTTTGTCTTATCTTCCTCTTTTTACTTGAATACTTATAGTTAAAAATACTTTTCACTTCAATATCTATATTTTAATATACGTTTCATCATAGGCGTAGGAGACCAATTTGATTTGGGGTGGGGGGGGGCTGTAACGACTTGCCCGAAAATATAACCAAAATTGTTTGCACGCTCCGCGCGCGTTCAACATCTTAATGTGCATATCAAATAGGCATTCATTGGTTATTACATCGCATGCCAATAACATACGATCATTTGCCATTTTATAACCCTCCCATATTGGTTATAATTATTGGGGAAGTCGGTACAATAATAATGATAATAATAATAATAATAATATAAGTTTAACCATTGAAAAACACATTGCAAATCATATTTCTTTCAGTAGGTGCCCGAAAAAATTCTCAGCATATTGCCCAAATTTTTTTCAAAAATATTTGGTTGGGGGGCTGCAGCCCCCCAGCCCCCCCCCTCCTACGCCTATGCGTTTCATAGATATATAGCTTTGAACCTATCAGGGCTTAATAAAAATAATTTTAGCTGGATTATAATACCATTCGTCTGTTAATAAAATCATTATGAATTTTGGATGTTATAATTAGAGAAGGCAAAACTAGTTTCCTTTTCTTACTCTCTTTGAATACAGTTGCTTGACGATAAACGATTCCAGAATATTCACAAGATTAAGACCATTAGTAGTACCTACATGGCAGCGTCGGGCCTGTTTCCAGAACCGGAGAAAATCAACTACGAAAACGAAAAGGCGAGATGGCAACATCTTGCTGATTTGACAGAATTTGCTTTTTCTCTTCGCGAAACGCTCGACTCCATCAACCAGCAATCTTTCAATAGTTTCCTATTAAGAATAGGTTAGTATTTCAGTTCAACTATATTTGCCCTTGGATAAGATACAGTAGCCTACGTTTTAAGAAAAAGTCGCCCAGGAAAGAGCCTGGGCACGAAAACCAAACTGCCGAACGACTGATCCGCTCTCAACCCCAGTCCCCTTTGCTTCGGGACTGTGACTGTGTAATCATCGTCAGGTGTGCATCACCATTCCCCTCGAAAGGGAACAGATACTACACATGATCTTAGCCAAAAGGCCGAGAAGCGGTGGATAAGATGGAAATATTTAAGAGACTGAAACTTGATTGCCTAACCAAAATGCAAACAGATTTTGTGCACATTTTCATCTTCATATAACATTGTGCAAAAAGATATTTGAATTACATAAATGCAAATGGCAACAGCAGATTGGATAATCGCAGTAAACTTTTATGTTTTTTTTTTTTCATTTTAGAGAATATTGAACTCTTTCATTAACATATAATGTTTTACATTACTTTCTACATTTGCATATTTTTGATGACAAGTTCTCACACAGGCAACATTTACATCTAAAACAAATGTTCTTAATCCATCATATTCCATGTATAAATCTACAAGAAGGTAAGAATTGCAAAGAAAAGCTGTTTTTGGAAGAACAACTGCAGAAATAGCAATACAAATGTACCACTATGATCCGCTCCTTGGAAGAATCAGGGGTTTTAGCCACCCGATACTCATAGCTAGTACAGTTACTACTGTTCATGTTCCACCATGCATGCATCAGTAACTACTGCGCTGTGTTCGCAACACGGTAACATGTGTTACAGTTTGCACAGTAATTGCTGGAAAGCTGTTACACGTTGAACTACGAGTCCGACAGGTGAAAATTTGCAGTAATTTAAAACAAAAACAAAAAATAATATTTTTAATTGTTTTTATTTTTTTTAAAATTGGAGAATTTTTTTTTTTTTTTAATTTTTTAATTTGCAGTAAGAAAAAACTTGTAGTTCAACGTGTAACAGCTTTCCGGTTATTACTGTGCCACCTGTAACAGCGCAGTAGTTACTGATGCACGGTTGTGGAACATGAACAGTAGTTACTGTATATGAGTATTGGCTGGTTTTAGCCGGTCAAGATAAATTACGTTCAATTAGCCATATCTCGATTTATTACGAGGAAGAATTAGTTTTTAACTAACAGTGTATAGAATATATCTTTCTTTTGAATATCTGACATATTTTATGCAATCCAGAAATTTCCATTCAAGTACATATACATGCCACGTAGCTAGTGTTCCGATGAGAAGTTTTCTAGTACTTCCAATGTTGTTTAAATTCAAACTATAAATATTAAAATATACTGTTGTAGTGCATAGTAGACATCTCTTTATGTTGTTGTGTTATAACGATACTTCCTAAGAAATTCTCGCATATATGTGCATGTGTTGTTTGGACTTACCTATAACATTACAACTTCAAATTAACTCATCATTTGGGATATTTCAACGGATCATCATATCAAAACTGCGGTATATTAAATATTTAAGAGAGAACAGAAAACTGTTAACAAACTTATTACCTACTGCAAAAAAAGCCAGAGTAGGTTAGAGGGCGTGACGCGTCAATCTTTGCAGGGTCTTCCTCAATGGTACACCGAAGCGGTAAATAGAAAGGAGACTGGAAAACTAGAACTACATTTGCCTGCAAATACGCAGTATTGTAGTGCGCGTGGGGTGCTTACAGTATTACGAAGAACTTTTCGGTTGTTCATGGTGTTAATTTTTTTGCGGGCGGACAACACCCCAGGGAGTATAGTCATAGGTACCTACAAAGTGGGGGACGCTTGTGAGCGCCGTGACAGGCTCAGAATACGTTGGCTACGTAGCTAGCGTCTGAAACTGTACAGAGAATATATGAAACTTTAAGTTTCAACGTCCAGTCATGTAGGTATCGTTCACTTGGCCAGTAATGTCAATATTGTAGTGCACACGCGCACTACAATAACTAGACAGATCGACAAACAACTAAATTAGACCGATAAACAATGCATAGACTAAAAAATGACTAAACATATAGGAGATTAAATTAACAGCTTAGGGGATTTTAAGGAGGTTAACGCGTTGAAGGGTGTAACACTGTAACGGTTTATTAGCAACTATGTGTATGGTGAGAAAAGAAAGAAAGAGGATAGTGGAAGGAGAGAGGTACTGGATATGTGACTGCACGGTGCTGATGTGTTGCATCCACAGTCGTGCCTGCTCATGTGAAACGTATCGGGGCTGGGTTACCTAACAATCCAATGTCCTGTAAAACCATATCAGATATGGTGTGCTGTGGAAGGCTGAAATGTCTCCTAACCGGATAATACTGTCAGAAAACGTCCGTTTACTTTATTGATTTGTTATGCGGGAATATATATCAGCTTGAATTGTAAGCTACATTTCAGTCATAAATGCCGAAATTGAAGATGAAATATTTAATGATACCGTATTTTCACTCTTATGTATCGATGCTCATATTAAACAGGGATAAACTTTGGTCCCGTCCTTGCGGGAGTTATCGGAGCGAGGAAACCTCATTATGACATCTGGGCTAATGCGGTGAACGTAGCTAGTCGGATGGAAAGTACTGGGAAAGCAGGAAGCATACAGGTGAGGATAAGGCCTGCTTAGACGGGATCAGCAAGTGTCATACAGACACGTGACTCGAGAAATTTTGGATAACAAAAAAATCTTTCTTCTAATTTTCATAATATACTTAAAGGAAAATTAGGACTTTAAACCGGAGGGGAGGGGTAACATTACGAATTTGTCCCCAAGGGGAGTCGATCTGGCACTCCAGCCTACTGGTAAATCAACTATTCGAGGACGACCTGCAGTGTTTAGTATGCCATTTTGATGTTATTTCCACACATAGCTTCAACAATATGCAGGGCAGGGGTTTCCCTTGAAGAAGAGTTGTGAGGGCTGGGCAAGTGATGTCCTGAGCCCCAGCTAGCCATAGGGCAACCGAGGTTGACCTTTCATCCAGATGTGCAGTTAATATGATGACTGTATGGGAGGCGCTTTGCACAGTTTTTATAGCTTTATATTGATACATAATTTACAATACTCTGTAAATAAGAAATAACATTAACACACAAAAAACTCCCCGCTAAGTTAAAGATATGCGGTGAAAAGATTTTGGTCATATTTTCTGTTTTTCTAACTTTATGCCCCTTGGATCGAGAGCCTTTGGCCTGGGCCTATCTGGCCCAATGATAAGTCCTCAAATAATGAGGAGACTATATATATAGACCCATAGGGCTTAAGAAGTATTTGAGTGTGTGTATTCTTTTCATACAAACGTTTTGTGTGAATCACCCGCCTGAAAAATTTTAACTATTGATGGCAATTCATATTGCCTGGAACCCTGTCACAATTATCACGTTTTGATTTTATTCCAAAAGTTAAAAGAAACGTTGTATTTCTCAAGAGAGGTTGTATCATAGGCTTGATGACGTCATCGTGAACTTATTCTTTTACATATCTTAATAATTACAAACGGTAAGCGTCAAAACCTGCTTTCTAAAATAATATTAAATATCAATTTTCGATCTCAAATATATTAACTATTGTTTCTCGTCTTTTACAGGTTGTAGAAGAGGCAATGATATTACTTCGGGATCTCTATGGTTACAAGTTTGAACAAAGAGGATTAATAAAAGTTAAGGGAAAAGGTGAATTGATGACGTATTTCCTCGTGGGAAAACCAGATGCTTCGGCTGACTTACCTAACATGATACAATGACGGCATGTCGATAATAATATAACTTGGAAAACGTTCAACAGGAACACTCCACCCGGAGTAAAGTTTGTTTTCATCGGCAATCAACATATATTTTGAAACATATAACACGCGCAAAAATAAACCCAACTGAACCAATAAAAACATAAGATCAGCTTCCATATATATTGTATTGGATGACACCTTAAAAGAAAACTTCTTTTAACTGGTGTGTTTTTATATGATCTCTGCTTTTATAGATGTAAAAAGTAAAGTTTACTAAAAGATCTTCTGGCTTGGACATCCGCAACATTCATATCTCGTCGTTTGACAAGCTAATGATGATTATTTTAAGTTCCGGAAGCAAGGATGTGTGTGTGTGTGTTTTTATCTCTATGGGAATAAAAACTTATTAACAGCATAGACTAAAGGTGAATATATTTTGTAGTTGATCACGTAACAGTTGTTTCAAATTTGGAACATCCAATATGTAATCTTTATTTAAATGGGGATGTTATATCCATACCATTGTTTTACACAGCGGGATATATGCGGTACAGGTACAACATGTATTACTTAGTTAGATATCGGCTCATCTAGGTTTTATGATAATATGCTTGGAAGTTTTGTAGTATTATACGGTTACGGAATAAGGAAGATATTTCATCATTAATAGTGTATTCTTCCATCAGTCCTACTTGCAAAAACAAAAAAAAACTTAACGATAGGATACACTTTACTATACTTACATCACGGTAGGATTTGCATCTCATCTTATGATGCAAGCCATGTTCAACTGTTTACTCTGAGTGTCAGATTGGGTGATAAACCTAAAGCAGTCACGTCTTTATGGTTTCTATATTCATATAAATATGTGATGATAACTGTTTTAAATTTGCTGTTGTGTTCAGACACAGTTTTGGGGGTTAGAGGGGTATTGGGGGAGGACAAGAGTCAGAGACCAATTTTTTTCCCTTCAGTACAGTACATAAATTGCCGTCTGTGGCGTTATTATTATACCTGTAAAAACTATTAGAGGATTATGATCACCCTGACTCCACCTACCCCAATTACCCCTTCCCCTCCCTGACTCCCCGTTCCCTGACTTCACCTTCCCCCAACCCCCCCCCTCCACTTCTCCACTCCACCTTTTCCTCTGACCACTTCCATTCTCCCTGACTCTCTTTCGCCTGATTCCAGCCCCTCCCACTGACTCTACCTTTCCCTGATTTCACTTTCCCCTGATCCCCCTCCAACTGACTCCCCTTTACCTGACTCCACCTTCCCCCTGACTCATTTCCCTTCCCCTCACCCCCACATTTCCCTGACCACTTTCCTTTCCTAATGACTCCATCTTCCCCCAGCGCCGTACACGCTGTTGTTTCTTACATTGCAACTAATTTTATGCAAAACCTTTGTAAAGTTCCAACTAACATATCAAATACATCGTGCCTTTTTCCTTAAGTTTGTAAATACCTGCATGTCACTCTTTCAAGCTTCCAGTATTGTTTTTATTTCTATTGTGTAGATAATCCTTCGTATAATGTGGGTTTGTATCTATATAGTTGACTACAAAAAGGGATAACTGAGGTATGTAAACGATTGTTTTTCTGTGCATGAAGAGGAGGCCGGAGAAAGACGGGAGGGAAGGGGTAGGGGCTAGGGTGTGAAGGTGCATATCAAGTTTGAAATGGACCCGAATATTAATTGATTTGATCCTATGTCAGTAAATGCAACTAACATACAAACTTACAACATTTGAACATCTGTTAACTTATTCAATATCGCAAATATCAGTTCAATATCAGTTCAATGGGTTCATTGTTAGGGTTTTATCCGTTGACTGCGATAGTTGCATCTATACCTTGCTAGGTTTTTTTTCTTAAAAAGAAGGATTTGATAAGGATTTGTTATTTTTCTTTGATAGTCTCTACTCTACTGGTTACCAAAATGGTTAGAGTTCTTAACTTATCATACCTCTTTTTCATAATGTCAAAGTTTAATTTTTTCATTGTAGTATACACAGTTAATGCTCTCACGCATCGGGAATCATCGGGATTACACATTTTGAAGCCAAGGTTGCTTAAATTCCTTGATAATAAACAATGTTTGCATATAACTACAGAGCTCAGCCTCCACCCCAAAGAATATGATCGTGAGGTGAACAATGGCATTGATAGTATCAATGAATACCGTGTGTTCATTACGATTCAAAAACTAATACAAATACTACTTATGCAACGTAGAAAAAATGGCATTTTCTGCACAAAAAGAATTTATTTTTTCTTCAAATCTGCAGTTATGTCGTCATATCGGTGTTAGAGTCAATTTCAAGTTTCGTTGCTAAAGGTACTGGCATAATTTCCCATTTTTTAAGAAATGGAAAATATTGAGACGGAATAACATGTATTATGGCAATCTTTTACCAGGATGGTAATAGCATGGCAGTGTTCTTCTTGACATTTGTATTCAACTCATCCGTACTAATAATAAACAACGTTCACACTGTAAAGCCATAATACTATGGAAAGTCAAAATTGTTGCAAATAAAGTGGTTCTACTCTGAACATTCTTATAAATAATACTTGAATGGTGATGAAGACATTTTTTTTGAGGGGTGGGGGTAGGGGATTACGTCAGGGAAGAACAGATTTGCATCATATTATCAATCTCATATATTATGTATATCATACAACAATAATTTGGAAGTACGTTCCTAAAATAATCATCACCAACTTCGACGGTGTTATCCCCAAAAAGGAGTTTACTTTTAGTTTTAAATTTTGTATTCCTTTTTTTCTACCTTGCCTTAACAGGGAAAATAATGACTTTAATATTGTTAGTATTTAAACATTTCGTGGTAAATCGAAATCTGCTTCATTTTCAATGAAATCAATGACGTCATCTGCAAACAATAGCTTAAAAATGTTGGGTTAAAGTACTATACTTGATTGTTAATAAATTAAACTAGAAATAACAATGAAGTTTATGTAAATGCAATTTTAAATATATTACGCATTGAACCGTTTGATATTATCTTTTTACTGAACTGTAAAGATTAAATATTATATAATAATTGAATATGAGTACACCGAACCCCTATCCCTTTTCAACCTCACATAAAGTAATTATCAGCACAACCTTTCGTTCAGAGCTACTTATAAAAACTTAAATTACAGTCTAAATAACCCTCAGAAATACAACGTTTGACGTCTAAATTTTTTATTCTGGGTAACTACCACCGGAAAAGGGGGATGTGGTCAATTGATCACGTAATAATAGTAATAATAAGAACAATAA
>KN885529.1:81987-95149 GCA_000934455.1 Apostichopus parvimensis | reverse complement strand
TCGTTGTATCTGTCAGTTGGTTTATTTTCATTATAGTGCTAGTATAATAGAATCTTTTTCGTCCCATTCTTTTCTTCCGTACACACTTAATGTCTCGTACTTTACAATGCGCCAAAAGTGTGACAATTGAAGAAAAACAAAGGCAAAGATACCCATTGCTTCTGCCCCTGCCTGTGTAGTCTTACCAGATTCACATTTGTATGGAAACATTGCTCCTAAAAAGAAAGATTTCTAAGGTTACGGTTTTTTTTAAGGATACATGTCATGCCATCTTCTTCTTCTTTCAGGTTTCATGGTTGGGAGGGAAGCAGAGGCAGGTGGCATCGCCAAGAACGGTGCCAAGATGGTGACAGCGGTGGCAGCAGCAAGGGTTCCCAAGATCACGGTCATCGTGGGTGGATCCTTCGGCGCAGGGAATTATGGGATGTGTGGTAGAGCATATAGGTGAGAATCAGGGTTACAGCTTGGTTAAGACGAAAGCGTGGATGGAGCTGAAGTGCTAACCAAAGGAGTCTTCCCCCCACTCTCCCCCCCACCCCCATCCTCCCCCAGGAAAAATATAATCGATAACTGCTTAACATGTTAACCAGTCTATTCTTTGGATGGATTACTGATTACCAGAAACCCCCAAGTTGCTTACCGACCTCTAGACGTCCATGCAAGTCCTGTCTATTCTCCTAATCTAACCTATTGTGCATAGTTCCCCTGTACTAGTATGTCCTTGAGAATACAGCATATCTGTAAAACATGAAACATCACTTTGTGGTCTCAAAGTTTAAGGGTTGTGCTTGAGAACAATTTCCCCCCAACTTGATTTGCCATTGCTGTGCTACACTTTAAGTTACCAATGTATTTATTCTTTCATTTATTTTCTGCTTTCAGTCCTCGGTTCCTTTACATGTGGCCCAATGCAAGGATATCGGTGATGGGAGGGCCCCAGGCAGCGTCAGTGTTGGCCACCGTCACACAAGAGAAACTCAGGCGAGAAGGCAAAGAGGTAAGATCGGCAAATACCTGTTACATGTGTATTTGATCTCAAGTATTCCAAGATCACCTCACAAATGACGTGAAACTTGAGATCTGGATGATTTTTAACACGTACAACCAGTTGATATGTATTTATGTCTAATATACTCACCCACAGCACACTTGATTGGTAGCACTTGGTAGAGGGCACATGATGGTAGTTAAAAGCATGCACATCATATTTGAAAGTCATACTACTTGCACTCATGAAACAACTTAAAACATCTTGAATATCCAAAAAAATAAAATTAGTTAAAGTTTGACATATGCACCAGAAGCAAAGTAGAGGGCACAAGTCCACAATGAAGCAATGAGACCATCTTAAAACTTGCGTGGTGACTAGTAGTTTATGGAGGAACCAAGTTAACCAATGTCCTGGTTAAATCCAGGACAAAGTTACCCAATTGTATTCTCAAGTAATACCATATGTACACAGCAAATAGAATTACTCTACTTTCCATTTATTCTACTCCTGACACTTTCCTGCGAAACTTGTTTGATTTGTTTTTCTTTGTCTTTTCTTGTCTTTGTCTCAGTTTTCTGAAGAACAAAGACAAGCCCTCATGGATCCAATTATTGAGAAATATGAGGAAGAAGGAAGTCCATACTATGCCAGCTCCAGGTAAGAGGAGTTAACTCTGTAATCAAATATATTATGGCCAGACACAATAGTACATGATATAATAGAAGCATGGGATGGGAAGAGAGTCACATATATGGGAAGGACATAATACTGTAGTCAACTATAGTATCAATGGACACAATAGTACATGATATACTGTATCAGGACTTGATATAATGGTAGCATAGAATGGGATGGGAACTGAGTCACTTATATAGGAAGGACTTAATACTGTAGTCAACTATAGTATCAATGGACACAACAGTACATGATATACTGTATCAGGACTTGATATAATGGTAGCATAGAATGGGATGGGAACTGAGTCACTTATATAGGAAGGACGTAATACTGTAGTCAACTATAGCATAAATGGATACAATAGTACATGATATACAGCATACACCATGATATAATGGACGCATAGAAGAGAGTCATGTATAAAGGAATGACTTAATACTGTAGTCAACTATAGTATCATAGTACATGATATAGTCTCAGGACTTGATATAATGGAAGCATGGCATGGGAAGAGAGTCATGTATAAAGGAAGGACTTAATACTGTAGTCATAGTATCAATGGACACAATAGTAATTTAAATACAGTATCAGGACATGATATAATGGAAGCATAGAATGGGATGGGAAGAGAGTCACTTATATAGGAAGGACTTAATACTGTAGTCAACTATAGTATCAATGGACACAATACTACATGATATACAGTATCAGGACTTGATTGAATGGAAGCATAGAATGGGATGGGAAGAGTGTTACTTATAAAGGAAGGACTTAATACTGTAGTCAACTATGGTATCAGTGGACACAATAGTACATGATAAACAGTATCAGGACTTGATTGCATGGAAGCATAGAATGGGATGGGAAGAGAGTCATGTATAAAGGAAGGACTTAATACTGTAGTCAACTATAGTATCAATGGACACAATACTACATGATATACAGTATCAGGACTTGATTGAATGGAAGCATAGAATGGGATGGGAAGAGAGTCATGTATAAAGGAAGGACTTAATACTGTAGTCAACTATAGTATCAATGGACACAATAGTACATGATATACATTATCAGGACTTGATTGAATGGAAGCATGGAATGGGATGGCAAGAGTGTCACTTATAAAGGAAGGACTTAATGCTGTAGTCAACTATCTGTAGTCAACAACTGTAGTCAACAATCAGTGGATGCCAAATCAGTATCAAGAGAAGCTTGAAATGGGATGACAAGAGATTAATTAATAAAGAGCAAGAGAGTATGAGAAAAGGGCAGGATCCAACACAGATTTATATCACAACGTTTAGCAAACTTATTGTAGGACAAGTTAGTTTGAGATTACTTTCTAAGCTCATAAATATATGTGTTGGCCATCGTTTCACCTTAAAAAGTTCTTGACTGTTGTAACAAAGCTGATACGGATAACAAACATTGATGTTTGTTCTTCCGAAATGATTCAGAAATGCTTCAAGTTTCTTCTGTTTTACCCTATTCCTGGTCGTTATTTTGCTCTTTGCAGACTATGGGACGATGGTGTAATTGATCCTGCAGACACGAGGAAAATCGTAGCTATGAGCTTAAGTGCTGCCCTCAACAGACCCGTTACAGACACACGGTTTGGAGTCTTCAGAATGTAACCGAGCTCTAGGTTTGAGAAAAAGAAGGAATCTGAAATGATTCAAATTAGTGGATCTATTTATAGAAGGGATACAGAGATGGAAAGGATGGCCAAAACTGGAAAGGAGAGAAAAGGTTAAATAACTGATATTTATATTCTTAAATTAGCTGGTTGCATTTCCATCATTGGATCGTCAACCATGGTCAACTTACCATGAAATGAAACCGCTAGGAAATCTTTGATGGATAATTCTAGTCATTCAGTAAGGATAAATAGGCTTAACACCTTAATGGCAACAATTCTATCCTGATTGCTATATATGCAAATAAGGCTAGGCCCAAGAACCTATCCTGTTAAAATGTTGTAGACCTAGGCTCAGTGTTGGGTGTTAGTGTAAACAGCAACAGAATTTGTTAAGTAATAGTACAACTGGTCTGATGTTAAAAGCCGGAGGACTAAAACAATATAGGCCACGATCAAACAAAACCAGCTGTGTTGAAACAAATAAATTCAAAAAGCAAAAATGCAGTTCAGAATGAATAGGTAATGAAATATTATGGTAGTAGCATACAGATATAGAAAATTAAGTTAGTGGTAAGCTGCCAGAGCAATATTTGTTCAAGTCAATACATAATCCATCGAATAACATAATCAAAAGTTCAAAGTTCATTGGGATTGTGGAACCCTGGTACCCTAACTGCCAAGAGTAAAACCAAAGGCAATACAATGTGAAGGAAGTGTGCAACTCGAGCCCAAGTTAAGAATATGAATCACAGAATGGGTCTGACACTTTAAGTAGCATTTGTTTTGCAGTAGACAAACAGTATTGTTATGATCCTTTACAATGTAATCCTTTACAATGTAATGATCCATTACAATGATTCTTTACAATGATCCTTTGCAATGTCAAGGACCTGAGGCTAAGAGTGCATCAGCCTTGTATACTATCGTTTGGTCTGGGTAATTTTGCTTTTTAATAGATTTGTCTTGCCGTTGAGCTTGTAAATGTTACAATAAAAACATCTTTAGGATTTGATTAAGCTATCCCATCTTTCCCCTATTTTATCCTGAATTTGTGATCCACCCTTTGGAGTGGCTTAGCCTTGTGTGTGTTTATAGACTCTTATCATATATAACATTTGAAGAGACCATTAGTCATGGGAATTGGGTTAGAGGAACAGTTTAACATGTTTGAAGGAGAGGGCAGGACATGTGAATTATGCCTTGGTTCCCTTGTTTTCCGTAACTCCCTGTATACAGTGCATATTTAGTAAGGTGATATTTATTCCACAAAATCTGACAATGTGATATTGATCCCCCCCCCCCACCCTCATCGCATGTTGACATCAGGGGTTAGCATACATACAATGTACACTTATCGGGATAGGTTGATGGCATTTTGAGATGCTATCCGTGTTTTGATGATTCTGTTGTAATAAAGATGGTCAGATGCCTACGTTTAAAACACCTCATCCAGAAACCAGGATATTGTCCAATATTAAATTCCACACTGCCAAAAGATTTATAATTGTTAGAATTCATCACAAGTGCTACATGATGCTTTTCATGTGCATTTACAGGCTATGAAACATAAATTTCAATGATTGCGTTTGTCTTGTAATCTGTGACCTTTACGTTTGTAGTTGTAATATTATGAGCGATCAAACCTTAAGGATCAAACTGTGTCTATAAATTGCAGGCCACATAAGTCAAATTAAGTTTAATTAAGACCTTTTTCACAAATTCAGGGATATTTCTGGCATAGTACATAAAATCTGGGATCAATTTTAATCCGAGGATAACACCTCGGATTGTAAGGGATTTGTCGAAAGGTTCGACTATGTCTTGAGATTTATAGCCATGTTATGATCTAAAGACAATAGGGATAGAAAAACAGGTGTTCATATAGAGAGGTGGGAGAGGGCCTGGAAGTGTAGAAAATAAGTAAATCTGTAAAATACTATAATATAAAATATTATAATATAAGAGATTATATTATAAAATATTATAATATAATTATAGTAAATAGAAAAGGGAAAGTCATAATTATCTCCAAATTATTTCTCAAATATGCCCTCATCTTGGACTATGCTGGTCAAAATCATCACTTTTTGAATATATAAATGGAGATTTGAACATATAAATAGGACTGTTTTTTTTCAGAGGTAGTTTAAGAGATGGCGTCAAACAACACTGAATCTTGTCAAGACGTGGACCTGTCAAGCCACATTGTCTGACAATAACAAAGAAAAGCTTTTATAGCAAGATCAAGAACTGTACATTCATTGATTAAAACAAGTCAATTAATTTAAAACACATCCTCTGGGATTTTAAGCACAAAACTAGATACTCAAGTTTCAGGGAGTTGAGCGAGTCCCTGGTTTTTTTGTTATTTAGGGGGGAAAATGGACTAAATTACATTGTGCATTAGGAAAAAAAAAAAAACATCGCCAATTGAAAGGAATTATAAATTCCTAGGCATTCTGCCCATTGGGGCCTGTAAGTCTTCAGATGTATGGTAATACGATTAAGACATGTACCATATCCTCCAAGATGAATTTAATGTGATCTCTGGTAACCATGGAGATTATCATTGTTTGCATGTTACTATGGTTTCTTCTGAAATTGATCATGAATTTTATTAAGCCAGAGTGTATTATCATGAATGTTGTGTTTTTGTTTTTTTGGCTTCCTTCCTAGCATTAAACATATTTATCCTCTTCAAGATAAGTGGATTGAAGTAGAAAACACTAAATAAATAATATAAAAACCTTTTATATGACTGTTTTTGTTCTGCTTTTTGCTCTTTCAGTCTCCTTAAGGATTAGCATAAATGCATTAACCCAAGTAGTATGTATGCATGTATTTTAGATCCTCCTGCAAGCAGGAACTCGCGAAGAAGCCATCATTGGCTTATCAAAGCCGCAAGCTGACCGAAGTCTGTCTCTTACATTCATATTTAACGTCCATGATTATGAAATGTCAATTGTCAACAATTCTGTAACTGGACGACATACATTAATCTTGGAGTGACTCGAACCGGGGACCTTATGACTGGAAGGCACCGGCGTTAACGACTGAGCTAACACTCTTATGTAGTGGCATAAGCTAAGCTGGAATGGTTAAGAAACAGAAGAAGTAACAAAGGTTAAAGCAGGTCACGTTACGCTATAATCAGCTGTACCATCTTCTAAACATTGGTTGGCATATAGAGCATGACATATCAAAATAAATGGAAGAGAGGAGATAGGCTTACTATGGCTGAGGGCTTCTCGTCCTGTCTACTAACTCCCTGAAAAGAACTGACAATACCATGCACAAAGGAGGGAGCCAGAGGGGCTAGGACCCCCCTCCCCCAACCCTTGAAAATGGCTCTCTATATTCAGTCTGGGAAGGATTAGACCACTCTTCCTGGTGATCACCCCCTTTTCAACCTTGCACATAAATTCTTGCATATCCCTTGGTTTAGAGGATTTAGACCTAGTTATAAGACCCTAATTGATGTGCATCAGAATGCATCTTCTGGGGTGGGGGGGGGATCTCTAGATTCTAGGCATTGTAGTTAGTTGCAGTGACTCCATGGTAATACCCTCTCCTTGATAAAACCATCGACATGTGGCACTTCCATAAAGATTCATGCCCCAACTTAATATCATTCAGAGGGGTTGGGGGGAGGGAGGGATTAAGAATTTGAATCCTGTGCATACCACTGCAGAGAGCTGTTTAGTATTCTACCCTGTAAAAGAGGCTCACACAGTTCTTATTATTATATGTGACATAGAGCATCTTAAAAATGCAGTTTTGCCTCTGGATACATTCATCTTTGAGATGCAGTTGTTGTGGTTACAACAAACAGCAATGCTCAATCAGTGACTGCTTGACAGAGCAATGTAACATGGCTACGTCCTCCTGGTAATTTTTTTTTTTTCTTAAGACCAAAACACAGGTTATGCAGAATACTGTAAGAACGGCCCTGACCGGGGAAAACGTCTCCGATGTCGTTCGTCTGCAAAGAACCTCTGTTTACCAGACTCACCGGTAGCTGTCTCGCATGTTAGACAGTTAATATGAACAAAACTACAAAATAAAGAAGACAACAAAAACACAACATTTCAAATGTGCTAATTTCTCATCTATTCTAAGTATCCTTTGATGAAGTTTCTCATATTGTCTTAGTATATTTCAACTTAAAAATCGAGTGCTTGCTTGATCATATTTTTATTTTATTTTTTCAATCATATTTTTTTTCCCTTCATATTCTTAATATTACTTGGAATTACTAATGCTTTTCTTTTTCTACCTTTAATTAAGATTAATTACAAAAACAAAATGTGCTTAAAAATGAGATTCTGCTCAGCTGGTGAGATGTGGGTCTCTCATGCAATTTTATAGACCATGTTAAAAATGTTCAAAAATCTGGGATTAAACTTCTTTCTTTGGCTTGTACAAAATGAAAATTGACATTTACACATTTTTTCGTTGCATGGAAAAATAAACTCTGTATCCTTCAGGCAGAATATTAACAAGTGAATACACTTTCCACAATCATGAGGGCGCTCCGCTCGTTGAATGCGTTACTCTCTTTAAAGCTATTTTCAACACAGAACTATTCGGACTGTCTCTTTAAGTAATCGTACCAACTACGTGCACACGAGGAATTTGACAAGAAATTTTCAAAACCGACAACAAATTGTTTATCAAAAACAAAAAAACGTATCTTAAGCGTTCTATCTCCAAGACTATAGATGCGAACGTGGAAGGTTGCAAATAAGAGTCTGGAAGTCACATTCGCTTGTTCTTTCTTTAAATAGGTGCATAGATTGGTCTCGCATTGTTGAATATTACAAAGGTAAAAAAATTACCTTCCACCAAATTAGGTTGCAAAAAAATTGGCTTGGGACCAATTAAACTTAGGAAATTTAAAGATTCTTTTCTTGGTCAAACAGTTTTCACAATTGTCACAGATGGCACCAGAACTATATAGCACACATCAAACACAGTTTTCATGGTTTTTATTTGGCAAAGAACATTGATAATTTCTAGATTACAATACTGTGAAAGCCCAAGACAGTTCTTTTTCCACGCAGTAACTTTACTACCAGTAAAAATCACTACTGTTTTACAGTCAATACTCGGTACACAATAAATATCTATTGGCACCCAGATTGAAACTTAAGGCAACCAATCCGAAGAGAGAAAAAAAAAAGAAGAAAAAAAAAACAGTTATGTCGTTTAACATTATTGATGTAGTATTACAAAAACACAGGATAGCAATTAAACAAAGGACGCATTCAACGAGCTGACCTGACCCTCTGACAACGTTTGACCAAAATTTCACAAGAGTGACCGCCACGTGGAGAACCGGTTTACTAAATCCACTAACACACATAGCTATGGATACATTTGACACTGAGATCTACGGTGCCCTTCCCACCACAACAAATTTCACAAGTTTCTCAAATATTTATTTTTTAATCTGGTTCAAGATTAAACATGCAAGTGACACCAACCATAAGTAAGGCATCTGGGTCGGGGTGGAAGTCCGTAGAAAATATCCTGTTTCTCAAGGATGGTACTGTTCGTATTATTAATAATTTATTTTTGTCTTATCGGCCGAATTAACGGCACACAAACACTCATAATGTATACACACAACCTCTCGGTAAAAGATGTTCTAGACCTGTCCACCACACACGTGTAACTTGACAAAATGCACCACAGAAAAAGGACAAAATTTCACCACACTAAAGATCTCTGTAATTTTCACTCCATTGACGTACATTCATCACAAAATCACAATTTGGGACTAAATATCATCATCATCATCAAAAATGAGAAAACAAAGATGACCGGAAAAAAACAGAAAAACAGAAAAAAAAACAAAAAAACATTATTTCTTTAGATAAACCTATTCACAGACCATTTTGGGTTCCTAGGTCTATCACAGAACATCAAAAGTTTGTCGCAAAAAAAAACAAAAACGGAAAAGAAAATGAAGAAAAAACATTTGACCGTAACAATGAGACTATGCATTGGGGCATGTAAGATGACATTGGCCCACATTACATCAAAAACATTCATCTTGGGTTAAAAAGATAATTTTGTACAAATTTCTCTCTCCATCCTCATTTTAGAAACGGTTTAAAAACAGTGAAAAACATGAACAAGATCCACATCCCTACCAGCTGAGCAGAAAAGCATTTGTTTAAAAAATTATAATCATAATAATAATAATAATAATGATGAAGTGGCAAAAATTTTGTTTCCTTAAGTTTTAAAATGGTTAAAGTTAAATAAAGAAATATTAATGGAGGAAAAATTTTTTTTTTCTTTTTTTCTCATCTTATTCTCTTCTCTTTTTTAAGTTATCGTAAATTCCTGTAAATTTTCCTCTTCAAATTTTTTTTCGGCGTCAAAACTGCTCTCCGAAGGCAGTCCGATATTCTGTACAATAAGCCAAAGTTAGCCAAGAGCTAAATAATGTCAACAATTTATTAACAGAGAGAGAATCACTGAAAATCTTGTTCCTTTCTTTCCTCCGAGAAGTCTAATTAACAAATGGTAACAAAACTGTAGCCTATTAATAATTGTTTTTTCTCATAAAATTTGTCCAAACAGAAAAGAAAATGATTTCTAAATCGAGATTTTCGTTTCAGTTTGTTTCTACGCATATGCATATATGCAAATGCAGTATTATGCATATGTTAATCGATCACTTGCATGATTCTAAAATCGCTTGACATTTTTTTCAGTAAAACTGGTTTATACTGAAGGTCATGATTTTGTAATTGCCTTTAAACTTCCGGCAGAAGAGAGACTCTATGTCTTAATAACTGTTCTGATAATAGACTCAACAGAGCATCTTTTGTTTCAAGACCGTTTACACGGAGCTGCATAAACCATTCTTACATACCCTCCACTGCCGCCTCGCAGGATACAAACCGATGCCGGGCGGGCTCAGAGAATTGCACAATAAGAGGTAGACATAACAATTTTTTTTCTATAAACTCATCTCTCGTAAATTGCAGAAAGTTAAATACCATGGTTTCTAAGAATAAAGAAAATTGCACACATAATTTCAGAAAGTTCTTCCCAATTTGCTTGTTCGGTTTTTTCTTTTTTTTTACATTTCTCAAGTTCAAACTATTGTGGTATAAGCGTCAAACAAACATTTTCGTCTTATTTACTTAGTATTTTCATTTTGACGAAGGAAGAAATTTCTTACAATAGTTTATCAACCCTTTCGCCGGCGTGAGTTTTTCTTTCGGGCAATTAACTTTCTAAAGATAATTGCGATAGTGTCCATCAGCTGATGAATAAAGACATTCGTGATAAATAGATGAGCAATCTATACAATTGGCGAACCATCTATCACGTACAATATGTTTCATGCTTCCTTTTTGGTCATTCCTGGAAATGCCCACTATAGTAAAAGACGACGAAACAACTTTGGGCTTTTCACTTTAAGTACATAAATGATATGTAACAAAAGAAAATGTTCTAATGCTTCTAATGTTTTCTTCTAATGCTGACCACTTTGCTCTAATACAGAAATACCTCTGGACAATCAGAGTCCCCTCAAATCCCCACCCCCCTCCGGCCCCATCCCATTCCACCCCCTGACCATTTCCAAGTTCCCACTTCTACAGCTTCCTCTAAGTTAGATATAATTTACAGCAGAAAATGAAACCACCATTTCTATATTTTGTTAAGTACATTGCAAGTAATTAATAGTAAATCCATTTAGTATCTGCCGACCGTTTTCCGAACTTTAATATATTCTAATCTGATTTAATTGACAAGATTTTCAACGCAAATCTGGATAGCAGACTGGCTTAAATCTTTATCTTTAAGGAGCTGTTAAGTTGAGTTTTGTTCCATTTTCTGAGTTTTTTACAGTCTTCGGTCTGCATTAAGTTGACCATTTAAATCCCTGGCAAGTTTGATGTCGTGAGTTGCATAAAGTGAAATTTACGTATCGCACAAGGGAGAAAACTAATAACACATGAAATGCTAGAATAATTACCCCGAATATTTGCAACCTGAAACTACTAACCACTGAACTCATAATTCCTGATTTTACACTTCTAGAAATATCAGCATCCTTGAAATCGACAAAACGTTTCCAAAGTTAGTGCTCGACCCGTTTCAGTGCTCCCAATATGACTTACTGCCATTCAACCTATTCGTCATTCACATTGCACTGATTGTGTGGAGTAGGTTAAGGGGGGGGGGGGTTGAGAGGGGGACAGGGTGGGCAATTGATCTACGTCAGCATAATCATAGAGAAAAGGTAACCTAATCAGCTTTATGTTGTCACTGCATAAATGAACATGAAGGCAAATAACAAGAAAAAAAAGTCTCAAAGATCTGTAAATAAGAATAAGGTGCTCTTGGATTGCACATATTTCAAAGAAACTATATGGAAAACTGAAATTATTTTATAAATGTTTTCAAATTTTGTTAGTTCTTTTTGAGTTGTGATATGGCAGTATCATACTGGTTGTTTCCTATGTCCTAAAAAAATGGCAGCTTTGTCTAGATGGAAAAGTTTCTGACTAAACGATAAATTTTATGGCATCCACCCGCCCCCCTCCCCCCAATCTCCCAATCACAACTATAACCCTGGAATAAAGTAACAAATACCAAAATGTCATATTCGTGCATAAAACTGTTTTTTTTCTTCCGTTTTTCTAGAAAGAAAACAAAACAGAGAAAAATATTGATGAAGACAAACGGAATCGGACCTTACGGCTCATGATGTCACAGAGGCGACTGACTATTTTTGTCCACATCTGACGATTGTTTGATCGTTTGGAATGTTCAACTGAAGCACACCTATCTACATGATGATAGTTAAACTATTAACTAGAAAGGAAAAGAAAAATTTATGTAAATGCTATTATTTGTTCTATTCTTGAGCAAGCTTTTTCACTTGTGAATACAGAAATTGAAGAAATAAATAAAAAATGGAAAAAAGAAAAAAAAAAGGAAAAAGAAAAAAATAATTGAAAATATTGCACATATGCTAAATTTTTTTTGCCCTCTCTTGGGATTAAATAGAATAGGAAAAAAAATGAAAACTTCTGTTTTTGTGTAGAAAAAAATTGGAAAACTCCTTGATTGCCTTCTCAAAGTTTGTTTGTTTGTTTTGTTTGTTGTGGATATTTTTTTTGTTTTTTTTCTTTTGGTTAAAGATTTCGACCTTGATTTGTAAAGTGAAGAAGTTGAATGCGCACATTGTGCTTTCTTGTTCGTTAAATTTTGAACAAGTTTTAAATGTAAATTTTAATGAGGAAAGAAAAAAAGAAGGAACAATTTGCTCCTTGTATTTTTTTTATGTCGTTTTTTCTTCTGTCTTGCATTTTCTGTTTTTTATTTTCTTTTCGTAAATTAAAAAAGTGGAAAATTTAAATGGAACTTGGTTAGTGGCAGACATGAACAGTCTTGCCCTTATCTTGGTTTTCAATAGGGTTTGTTGGCGTCCTTCGGTCGCTTGAGTTGGACTTTCAAGCGCTTGGTACCGATAGAGAACCCATTCATAGCAGTGATAGCATTCTGGGCACACCTGGGATCATCAAAGCTCACAAATCCTGAAATCAAATTAAAATTAAATCAAATTAAAATTAAATCAAATAAATAAATCAAATCAAGTTAAAATATTATCAATTTCTCACAAATTTGAATTCCTTATCACAGCAAGATAATAATGAACAAAAGATTTAGAATTGGTACTTTTCTGTTAAAAACATCGTCAAATGTACATTTTGAAAAGAGAAATACTTCGGAAGCTTTTGGAGTCGGTTCCTAGCTGGCTCTGACCATGCATCGATCACACGACAATGTCTTGATCCCAATGAACATGGGGGGGGGGGGGGGGG
>KN885529.1:46887-64529 GCA_000934455.1 Apostichopus parvimensis | reverse complement strand
CACGGTTTATTAAACACACTCAATAAATCTGCAGCGTCCATCTTTACAGATGGCCAGAGTAGCTATAATATATGTTAATGAGAAGGGGATTATCAGGTAAATTCTAATTAGTTTATTGAATGCTAGATGCGGTCAGTCTGGTGTATATAATAGATGTATATTATGACTCACTCTTAGTTCTTAGTTTCAATATGGTTAGTATTCAGCAAATTCATCAAGATAGCACTTCTTGACAAATTTTACCTTACGAACGTTACATACATTACAAAGTGGTGTTTCACTTTGAGGTGACGCAGGGAATTAGTAGATAAAATGAAGAGGGAGATATATTATAAGGAAGCACAGGTAAGATAAAACTGTAAAAGTAGACCATGCACATTGTATAAAGCTTCAAGTATGTCCATTGATTAACTATATTGCTTATAATCAGATTTAACATGGCTGTCTTTTCAACTGGGGTTTTTCAAAGTGAAATCTTTTGATACAAAACTTGGAAGGAAAGAAAGTCTCTGCATTGGACTTCTGTTGGCTTCCTACCAAGGAATTTCAGAGTTGTTAAAGTCAAACATAAAAACTTGCCCTAAAGGTCAAACATTGGCAGCTCAATGTAAATAACTCTTCATGCTTTCTTTAAAAAAAAGGGAAGCAAGAGACATTGAAACTGTAAACATTCTGCACACTTCACAAACCTAACCCCAAGACAGAAATCTCCCAAAATTACACATATTGGTATCAAATGACACACATTATTCAAAATATTTCTTTTCTATGTTTTCATGCACCCAGTTTTATGTTTTAGATTATTCATTTACTTTGGTTTCCCAAAAGTATAATATATCTCAAACACATTAGCATTAGCTATATAGATGGAAACCCATTTCAAAAGCCTAGAAGATGATGATAACGACAACAACCAAAAAAATGGATGTCTTTTGCAATAAACCCTATTCAAATAGACACATGAAAGAAGCCTTTATACATTCTAATAAATGGAAGTTTACGTCACAAGGCAAGTAATTTAACTTCTAGTTTTTGTTTAGTACTGTGACTATGTTGTAAAACCTTACTCAGTATCTGTCACCAATTAACTATCGTTACATGCAAGTCCAACAGCGTGTGTAGAAGAAGCCCATCATGCCGAGGTCGTTTTATGTATTCAAAACCCTGTACACGCTCGGCAAAGGCTTCGTTAATGGAGAATTTCCATTAAGGTTTTGCCTATGCCACCGCTGTGCACAATATTAGATCCGTTTTCTCTCCACATCTCCCGAATAAAATTACCCAAGGCTTATCATCCACATTCATTACAGTGAAGTGGAGAAACGGTTTCTATGGCAACCGTAATTATGGGCTGCACTTAGTGCGTGAGATGTATATGGGAGTTGCTTTATTGCACATCGTCGAGCTATACATGCATAGGATGATAGGAGTTTTTCTTCTTTTTATGTGTGTTGGAGATGTATATCTTTTGGCATGAATGGTTGTGCGCAAGGGTTCGACACCTGACCGAATCTATCAGAGAAGATGAATCACTTCGGTAAAGAAAACTCGTCAAGAGCTCGACGGTTACGAGGATGACTCAAATTTCAATGGGGAGATCCTACCATAGGACACTGCATGTAAACTATGAATAAATTATTAGCTAACATATTCTGCACAGAATCATCGACAGTGGTTTACAACTAGAACTAGGAGATAGACAAACATGATCCGATAAAATTAACAGAAATAATCAGTCACGTATATACTGTAAATGCGAAATTGCTGGTACAGCACAATCACCATTTTAATATTGCAGATATATATATAGGAAATTAGTATTTAAGTTATCATTAAAAATTGCGACCATTATATTTTAGGTTCAAGGTAAGAGTGGTTGTCAACGATATAGAGATATGCTGCAGCAGTATAGTGCTGCTAATTATTCTGATTGCTTTAATACTGTACGTCCCTGTTCATAGATCAGCTCTGCAGCACACAGCTACTGTCGGTGATGTTTGCGCACTAATTTAAAATATTCATCCCAAGTTTTTCATAAATTATGGTAATTAAGGAATTACTTTATAGATCCTTCAAGGAACACAACTATATGTATATATAGTCAAGAAATGTAGTTACATGGCTTGGTTCACACTATAGGTTACTTACATGAGTGGTTTTGACAGTACATATGCAATGACAGTCGCCATTAAATATTTACTTACTATGGTCTGTCTCCCAAATCTCTTCCCCTATTATCTAAATTATTTGGTCACAATTTTAAGTTGCCTTATTACTTAATACATTTTCATTCTCGATTTCGACATTAAACTAAAGCTAGAACCGTATATTATGATAAGTTTAAAGTATTGACACAAACCTACCAATGAACTATTTATGGTGTCAAGTTCTGATAATGAATGATATCACCTTGACATTTTGGTCATTAACTGACTAGATTTGACATATCACCTTCATTTTCATTCATCCCCTCCACCCGCCCCCCCCCCTCCACTCTTTCATATTTCATTGTTTCAAATCTCATCAACAGTATATAGGTCCATAGGGATTTTTTTTCTTCTGTTTAATAGTAATGAGGGGGAAATATGCTACTTCAAGAGAAGTATCTGAACAAGAATAAAAGCAATACTATATTCCAATGTATTCAGCGTCGTTACAAATGATGCATCACCACTGAATTTTTGGGAGAATGTTCAGATGAAAAGAGGAATATCTGGATTGCTGTCTCTCCACGAAACATTTGTTCTTCAACTCTCGAGATGATTGTTAATCACTTGATGGTGACGACAGCTACATCACAAAGTTGTAATTTATGCATAACTAAGATTAATATATGAATGTGTAGGTGTGTAGGTGTGAGCTTAATCAGGCTAAATGTCAGACATGTTTTAAACATGAAAACTCCAGGTATTCAATAAGTTTTGATACTGTAATGCCGAAACGTGTCAAAACCTGTATTATTTCGGTTTAGAGGTGAAAATAAAGCACGGTTACAAGTAAATGTACACTGGAAATATTCTTTTGCAAACACAATCAGCTGTATAACACAAGATACTGTACAAATCCGGTGAGTACAGAAGGGAAAACAAAAAGTCACATGGAAAGAAGAAAGTTACTGAAGTCCTTACTTTCACTGTCAGCTGGTTTTACTTGAAGAGCTCTGTTCATCTGTGAAAAAAATAAAAACATGGAGAATAATCATCTCATAAAAACATCAAGGAAATTAATTTGGAATGGTTGGGAGATAGGGAGGGGAGAATGAGGAGGGAAGAGGGGTGGAAGAGGAAGAAGGAGAGGAAAGAGTGGGAAGGGGGAGGGGGTGTTATGGGAAGTTACCTTAAACAATCGATCAATACAACCATCAGACAAATGAGTTTCTGAGAATTATAGCAACTTTTAATATGCTATGAGCCCAATAAAGATGATCCCTAGCAAATAAGATTTGGTTGATTGAATAAAAGAGCATTTCTGACCATATCATACTGGAAAGATGATACCAAATACAATATGGCACGTAGAAGATGAAAGTGTGGTAACTGCGATGAGACAGGTACAGGTAAGGAGCCATGGAAACTGGGGGGGGGGTCTGCAGTACTGCTAAAAAAAACTGCTATTGAGACAAAATCTATATAACATGCTGTACATATTACCCTTTGAAAAGATTACAAATTTCTAGCTGGAGTTGCTTATCAGAATAGAGTAGTAGGTTTTGTCCTATGAGTTTATGGTAGAGTTATGAGTCATCAGAACTGACATTGAACTAACACTGAAGGACAATAATCTGCAATCTGATATTGGTATAACTGCCGTCTGCATACTTTTCACTTAAAAAATGACTGTTTATTCTTATTCTATGCGATGGTAGAACTCAGAACGATGCCCCTATGGGTACATGCAGCAGGCTTTAGTAGGCAAGATTCTACCATACCACCTGCCTTTCATTCTGGCATCTCACCATCCTTGACTAAGCAATTAAACTGCACACAAGTCGCTAACTTCAACCACCTTGAAATTGATTTTGTATTTCTCTTTTATTTTATTCGCTCTTGACGGTAGCGAAGTCACGTCTTTAACGAATAACATAGGAGGAATGTGTATGAAAGCATGATCATCAAACTGAAACATGGAGAAAACGTGACTTTGTGATGTCAGCGGGATGGCCATGACATAATAATGTACGGTATTGAGGGCAGTATACTAGGAACCAGGCATTCATTTTATTATTTTTATTAAAATTTTATTTTATTATTTTAACAAGAATTATTTTACAAGAGTTCTTTTCACAATATTCACAAGAATAATTCTTTTATGCTGTATATATGGACCAGAGGTGACTGGTCACCATGGCAGGTCAGTGTCAAAGGTTACAAGGTCACTCTAGACACAATACAGCAATTATGCAGATGTTGTGAGGAGAATGGTAAGTGAAGAAGCAAATTCAGCATATTGTCAGTGATTATTCGTATGCTAGGCAGTTCACGGAGAAAGCCAACAAGCAAAGCTGCGTTCCCTTTAAATCTATTCAAAATGAGCACTCAAAAGACTTTTCATATTACAATTATAAACTTTCTCTAAGGATTACAAAGAGTATATGACATTTCACCAATGCCTCAGACATATCATAAATCCACTATCCATTGTCGTAATCATAAGAACAGATGTTTTCTTTCTTGGTTGAATCTCATACAATCTCCTTACACAGGTAAGAGTCCAAGGTATATATATATATCAGCAAGATATAAATCATTTACTGTCCCCCATCCTAACATAAGTACCCACTCATGAATCTGTGGATTAATTAAGAACAGATTCCCAGCCATATCTGTATTTCCTCTCCCTCCTTTTCCAACAACCTATCAATAGTTTACCTTTTTGCTCATTCTTGAGAATATATTTTTTTTTTTGGAAAGAACTTGTTTCTTCTCTTTCTCATTAATTTTGTCCCATCTCTGGGACTGCTATCATTGGTAATTAAGCTTTGATATGTAAACACTATCATCTGCTTGCAGAGCCTACTAAAGCACGACTTTGTTTGGTCAGGCTTTCGGGTTCTGGTCTCCCTCCGTCATGAGAGAGCTTGGAGAGCAAATGAAACCATTGTGGAGAACAGAGTACATCAAACAACAGAATAGATATACTGGAGTTAATAATCATACATAATGTGTAGGGCTTCTAGGAATCGAGGTTTAATCTATGACAGTTATGTATGCATATATAACACTGCAGCAAACCTGGTATCAGATGCATGGTAATATAAAGTTAGGCCAATATATGCACAGGGTTTTGTTATTACATGTTTAATATTTGATGGTTGTTAGGTAGTCCAAGAGATCTGAACAGCATTTTGTACTTGTAACTCGACTAGGGAGCAATACCCGAGTTCGTCCTTCAGGAATGCAAAGTTTATTTTTACAGTCCAAGATTCTTTCAAAAGATACAAATAAAGTTATCGTGTTAGGTCGACCGACTCAGCTTCAACAGTGCACATGTTACTTTGATATAATTCTTACAATTTGATTGTACGCATACTTCTATTAGAAGTTAATATGCTACGAACAATGGGACACAGGAAAAAAGAAATTTGGCAAAAATGAAAACATTTGCAGCACAAAAATGCATCATTATTTTGGCTGTTTGGACAGCTACAAAGGTGCATGTTCCTTTGAAATAATTCTGACAATTAGATCGTAGCAGATATTTGTAAATCTAAAAGGTATATATATAATCTGCTATCTGTAATTGAACAAAGGAAGAGACACATTGTTTTGCCAAAAAAATATTGCATATGAAAACTTCACTATTACATGGCATTGCCAGGACATAGCATTGTTAGAATGGTGTAACATTACATGTTAATGGAGACTGCAGTATTAACAGGTAGTCCCAGTTGTATCTATTGCCTAATACTGCGGCTTGTTGAAATACCCAGAACTGATAGAAAATCATGAGAATATTTAGAAAGTTTGATCTGTTTGGAGAATTAACATTTTTCAATATTATATTTCAATGAAGCAGTCAAACTTTTCTGAATTTTTGTTTTTCAAAATTGAAATATTTACCATGTTCAGTGGATTCAATACATGGAAATTCCATATTACTTTGCATTGTTTACATTTTCGTTTGAAAAGAAAATTTATTTTCTTATCGAAAACAGATGGGAACTGGACTGTAAAGCCTCACTCAGGCTATTCAGAAACATTAAGAAGAAAATGTTATAACTAACAATCATATTGCACTTTTTACCTCATTTTATAACTTTGACAAGATCTGGACATTCTGCTTGATCAAATAAGAGCAAGTCATAGTAAATTTATTGTGCTGGGTTTCTAGCAACAGCACAACGGTTACAAATGGAATTTCACTACATGTTATATATAGTTTTGCAACAAAAACTTAATCACACAAGATCCTTTCTTTCAAAGATCTAATTTTTTCATTAAATTTTTTCCTTACAACCTGTTTTCATCACCTGTCAACATTTTGAAAATTGAGAAACTGCACACCCCAGCTTATGTATATGTGTGTAAAGAATGATTGTTGATGAAGATTGTCAGCTGCATAGAATATTCACCTGTCTTTTCAAAACACACCAAGGGTAAGAGGAGAGAAAGAAATTAATTTGCCCCTGTGACGTTGAAACGACGTGGCAACTGCCATTGATGCTATCGTCGCGGAAGAGATTGGGAATGACAGAGAGCTGACGATGGCCCGATATATGCGATTGTCGTTAATGCATTCATGGGAAATGCACAGCAGTGAGACCTTACCGTCTCGTTAAGCACAAACCAATCAATGGGGTAGGAAACGGAGGTTTAATTAGAGGAGTTTGAAAGTAGGAATATATTGACGAGGAGAAATGCTTTAATGGAACAATCGGGAGAGTTTTTGTCGTGTGCAGAAGGTTAATTCTTTCAATATTTGCTCAGTGTTTGCTAAAGTCCTATTGAAGCATATGATGAAGTATGACTCAGAATTGAATGCACTCTTAGTTTCCTTGCAAATGACCTCCCTCAACTAATGTTCCCTTTTCAATGATACACCATGACAGTAACCACAAACAACATTATTTCCTCCCCCTCCCCCCTCCACCAACCTTTTCATAATGCACAAGCATGCAAGATAATTTCTGGCACTGTTCCCATCCCCTCCCCTCCCCCACCCCATCTCAATTAGACCTGGCACTAATATTTTCCTTCCGACTCCATAACAAAATACCTTCCGATTACACTGTCGCAAACAAACATCACTTTTGAACAGGTACGTTAATCATGTCGCTCAGCAGCTTTTGTAAGTGCAAATCCAGAGTATGCATACTTTTTAAAATGTCAATTTGGCCACCAGCAGAGACAAACAGGATGGGGACAGAATGACAGTGAAGTCAAACATTTACAAATAGGTCTGTTGTTTAATAACTGCAGCTTTAAATGTAAAGCTTATTTGCTGCCTGCATACAGACACATACAGAAATACATACAGAAATTATTGTGAAATAACGTTATTTGCAAGACTGCTATAAGATCATGTTAAAAATTGCCAACTTCAATAGCAATGTCCCAACAATGGGCTTAGGGCAATTTACCACAGGAGGAGAATGCTATGACAGTCATAGTGTCCTGTTGAACACTACTGACATTTTCATGGTGAAGCCAAATTTCCCCTGACTGATATTGGAAGGGCATGAACCTTAATGGACAGGCTATATGTTATAAAGTTAAAGGGTCAAATGGTGAATTTTGAGGCATTTTTAAATCTATAAATTAGGTGTATTATTAGGTCTAAAAAGGTAGGCTTGTGCAACACATAATTATGAATTTTCCAAAAATCTCCCAGCTGAACGGTTTTCCCCATTCAAGTCTCACACAACAAACACATTATTTTGTTGTTCAAGAATTCTTTGGAAAACTTTCAGACCAACTTGAAACTTGGATATATATCAGAATATTTTATCTGCACTGTGTGACTTAAGATTTGAAATACTTGCAAGTGTAAAGTTAAATATCTGTTTACTGTTTCAAAATCACCAACTGCTTCTAGCTTGTGAGAAAATAAACATGTCAAACTATAAAATTATAGACTGATCATTTCTTCTTCCATCCAGTGAGTCAAAATCACAAGAAATTCTCCCTCCCTCCCTATCTGTTTCTTGTTGTGTGTGTGTGTGTGGATGTGTGTGTTCTCTTCATGAATCTTGGACGCACCAAAACCTATGCCTTCCTTTGTGATTCTAACTAATAAAAGCATCCGCCCTGCTAGAGTTCCTTCATTAATTCACTACTGGTGTGAAATGAATGATCACAGGTCAACTTCAACCAAACAAAATAATAGACTTGACTTTTCCCAATCTTTGGAATTCATTTTTATATGCCACCCCCAAAAAGGCTTACAAGGGAATTTTATCTGAGTAAAGGTCACGTCTTATCAGTTTGATTGTAAAATGTTAAACTTGCTATCAGCTTTTATGGTATTAATATACTCAGTTGCTGGTGTTTTTAACATGCATCTCTTCCATCTTCAGACTGTGGAAAATATTTGAGTCAATCCATGCATCCTCCTTGGTAAGATATATGATAATAATAATAATGATGATGATCATCATCATTTTTTGAAGGACAAAAGGTTTGCTTTATAACAAAGGATAATCTGATAGAAAAAAAGGAAAAAAATACCAGGCAAGTTTTCCATATAGTACAAATTCTATCCACAGGAAATGTGGTTGGTATATATATACATAGGCCTACATTGTTACCTCAGCAGATGTTATTGCAATGCTACAAGGTGACTCAACATTGAGAATGTTTTAATGTGTTATGATGAGAAACATATGTGTTCATCCACGGAATAGCCCTTAATGTTGTGGTATAAGGCATAGGATGGGGGTGGGGAGAAGGGCATGAGATGAGAGGGGGCTATCAGAAATGGGAACTGCTCTTAGGAATAGAATAGGCTAAAGTATATCTTTGGTTGTTGTTTTGTTATCTTTTCTTTTGTTCTATATTTGTCAATTGTTTGGGATTTATCATTATTTATTATCTAAATTAGCTTGATTGTACAAGCCTATGAGACCTGAGGGATCTGAACTGCTCTACATATATATCCTGGCCATACGACTGACTTTTTTATTCGCAAGAAAGCTTTCCTTTCACCGAGCGATCATATCTATACATGCAGCCATGTATTCTACAGATACACCATACCAACGTTGCTTGGGTTAATAGCTCAATTGAGTGACATCCGTGTCCTGTTTCATTATAATGACCCCACAGGGTACCACAAAACTCTTCCCATTACTCCTGACATCTTATACGTTGCATCAATTTGCTCTCTTTGCAATCTGTGTAAATACTCCTCGGATCAACTGGCGGATCCAGCTGGCATCCGAGTATCTTCCTTCACTCTCCGAAACTCTAGACCAGAAAAATTCTTGCGATTGCCCCATCGCCATCAGACCTAATCTAAAAACGACCCTTCTACCATGTCACAAAGACCTTGGCCAAGGAGAAGTGAAGTGTTAAATCCTTCTAACTTACACCGTATCCCGTCACATACCCCTCATTCCAGGACAAAGCCCCCTGATGTTAGAAGCCATTACACGCTGCAGTGCAGCGGGAGGAACATCTCAAAATACCTCCAGTGGCATTTATGGCGGCGAGCTGCTGGTCTTTGTGTCAACTAGCTTGGCCAAGTTCTAATAGTCTAGACTCCTAGCTGCCCATGTTCCACTCTCAAGCCCTGATCATGGTTGTTTGTTTATATGCTTGACGAGTAACAGGCATATCATCTCCTGGTTTGAACATTTAAACATTCTTATCTGATAGCGACTATTATAATCACAAAAATAATGGTCTAATTTGTCAAGATGTGCCTAGAAAATATTGTTTACTAAAGACAAAAGTTGAAAAAACATAATTATGTATACCCTACAGAGCCTGTTGTTGGTCCAATACCCTTACATGCATAATGCATATATATTCCTAGCTCAGTACAAAAATAACTTATTAACTTTATTTATAAACTTTGCAATTTTTAAGAGTATGTAAGAGTACAATTTTGTAAGAGTATGTAAGAGTAAGTTGTGCGAGTAGATACTATAAATAAAAATAGCCTCCCCCCCCCCCCCGATGCCTCTCCTACTAATTACATAAGAAGGCAAACATGAACATTTTATACTGATGTATTTTCACATCAAAGATAACCTATTCATATTTACCGATCACATTTTCATTATTAATGAAGATTTAAATTACGGGAGAGGAACAATAAAGGCAAGACTAAATCCTTATCTGGACCTCCTGGGCCTTTCTCCTGCTGTTTATCACATTTGGAGGAATTAAGCTTAAGTTGAATATTGTTCTGCCTCACTTCTTAAGTCATATGCTACCCTTGTTGAACTTTATTGTTAGGTAGATTCAGAAAGTGGGCGGTGACCCAGAAGTAAGTCAGAGAAGGTGCTTTATTAGAATGTCTTCAGTTTTTTTGTTTTTTTTTGTTAAGGTTACATAGATAGGAAAGTGCATGTTGATTGGAGACAGGCGCGTAGCCAGGAATTTGCCAAGGGAGGGGCGAAAATGTAGAAAAATTTTCAGAGCCGTAGATACGGCATTGCATATAAGCGTATCGCCACCATGAGTTGGCGCGAAGCGTACAAGACAATTTTGGCTGAAAATGCCTCCCAGATCGCTGGAAATGGCACTTCCCAGGCCTTGTAAGTTGCATCTTAGCATTTTCTCTTTTGAAATTACTAGCGATATCATAAAAAATTTTAAAAAAAATTTAAAAAAAATATGCTCAAAGGGGGGCGGCTGCCCCCTTCGCCCCCCCCCCCTTGGCTACGCGCCTGATTGGAGAGGAAGAGAAGAAATTTCCTTTACAATATCTTAATCTGATTATATATACGGAGAATGAACCACACACTGTAGAGTAATATCATACATATTGTAAATTTTCATTTCTCAAAGCATATCAACAAATACATATATTTGAAATAGATATTTTTATTCTGACAACACTGGAGAATATCGTCAGAGTCAGAGTCTACGAATTGTTTATTCATGATGCTGGCAATTAGGTTTCAAGGTTTGTACGCCTAATTCAACAAACCCTTTTAGCATCCAATCGTTACTACTAAGAAGCGTGGCAGTTTGGTCCATCACGCAATCAATCAATCAATACACTGCATGCTGGGTAAAGAATGCAACCATTAATCAAGTCACCAGGTACTACTGCTCTTCTTTGTCTCTTTGAGAATTAAGAATGAATGACTATAAATATATGCAAGATAGCTGGATGGATTTCTTTTTTACTAAACAATACCTTTTCAATTGTTAGCATTGTATTTAACTGTGCCAGTAGGCCTACAATATAGGCAGGTTTGGAAAACAACTGCTAATGCAAGAAAACAGAAGAAGGACTCAAAAAGTGTGTGTGTGTGTGGTTTTCATCACCTGTCACTTTATTGTGGTTAGTAAGTGGTTGGTTTAATGGGGGCATGTTGAGAATGCTTTCAACGAAACATTTATTGGACAACTAGGTTTCCACGGTTTACTCAACTTTGCTAATATTTTTAATAAGCGATGGGTGACAAAGGCTATGTTACAAGCCTCAAGGTACTTTCCAAATGTCAGAAATGAGAAAGCAAGAGTTTCTATTTCAATTGGATCAAATCCAAGTATGATGCATAAGAAGTGTTATTTACAGTTCACTGTACCCAATTACATTGTGCTCATACTTCAAGAGAAATGTGGAAATAATATCTGAAAGTAGCTAATTCTGGCCATCAAAGAAAATTGCTGAAGATCATTCCTTTTAAATGCTGTTCGCTATACAGCCAACTTACCAAGAAAGCCATGTTTATTGTGTGAAACTAAAAACTATGCCTAAATATCGGCTAAATCTAACTTGTAATCTCATTGTGCATATAACGATATGACTACATACGTAGGTATCAGTTTATCAATGCAAAAGAATATTTTGACTGAAGAGTTACATAATTTGTTATTCGTTTAGTTTTTTTACAATTTTGTTAAATACTAACAAGACAACCTGCAACTATAACCAATGGACAATGTAAACTTCTAAAGACATTAGCCTGTCACAAAATGACAAGCTTTAAATTTAATATTTCAAACTGTCCGCCTAATTATAATATACTTTTTCTTTTCCCACCTATCGAAAAAAAACAATTCCTTGGGAAATAAAAAAAAGAAAATGCGCTAACCAGATTAAACGACGGGGAGAAAAAAATACATAAAAAAGAAAGAAAAAAAGAAAAGAAGATTACTCAAAAAGAAACAAGATCTAGAAATGTCACAGTGCATCTCGAAAAGATTTGAAATCTATCCAATTAGAATTGCTAAGCTACGCCAGCCCTTGAAGATGTGCTTTACATATGCACGGAATAATCACTCGCATTTAATCTCGTTCGTGGGCTTTCTCTCGAGGACTAGTAATCTCATTCATTTTTATCTACTGGGTATAACGCTTTCATCAACGAAAGCCTGACATATATGCAACGTTTTCTGGAGAGCGATAACGGAATCGAGAGCTGCGTATGCAGTTTATTCATTACTCTGCCTTTGCATGACGTGTGCGAGTGATTTTCGGATAGAGAGGTAGCTGGTGTCTTGTAGAGAGAAATCAATATGCCACATGCTGTACATAAATGAACAGACAATACCGAACCCAGACTCAAGATGAAAGCATTATATATATATATATGTACACAGCCTGAGCAAGGTTGGTGGAATACAAGCAGCTTTTCTCTATTTCAAGGTCTGACACTGCGTTATGTGAATAATGGGAAATTTGAAAGAAATGATGGGAATTTATTCTCAAATACATTTTATTTTTATTTTTTGTATTGGGGAGGGGGGGGGGGGGGGGGGGGGGGGGGGGGGGGGGGGGGGGGGGGCATTTTTTGGGGGGGGGGGGGGGAGGAGGAGGGGTGGGTGGGGTGTCAGATGCATATGATCAATATATTGAATCCTTTATTCTAACCTTTTCATGCATGACTATAAGAAGCCTAAGTTACACACTGTTATCAATTATTTATCTCCTTATTGGGTGTTATATGATACAGTTACACTAGTACAGGGAATGAACAGATCACTCTCAGCATAGATACACATACACACACAATCCAGTTACCTTCCGATGATACTTTGTTCAAAGCTGTTTGCTATTCTTGTCCTAATCTATTACTATTAAGATGGGAACATTCCACAAGTATAGTCATCTCCATCTTTGCTGTTTGGCTTTTACCATAGCCAGAGTGCAATTAGTCCACACATCTCAATCTCCTCCCACAAGATACAAATGCCTTCAACATCCCAGAATAAATTTACTGCCAAAGAAAGGTCAACAATATTTACACCCCATTTGGAATGCCTGGAGTACCATAACAACCCTGTCATTTTCAAGCAATGTACACCACTATCACCTCCCCAAATTTTACAGTGATAGCCAACACATGCTTAAAAACATACCTGGCTTATTTAACGACAATTCAAATCATGCACGAGTACCTGGTATGCATTCCAAAGTTTGGAAATTACAAAATACTTGGCCATCTTGCTGAAGGTAGATTCTATATCATACAACATTATTTGGAATGTAAATAACACATTTGATTTTTTTTAAGCAGAACAGAGAGGACAAGATGATCTTCAAATCTTACACAATGTAATTTTATGTCTCAGCCCCTCCCATACCCCCTCCCACCGTCCTACCTACATTTCAGTTCAGAGAAATCATGAGCTTCCATATTCCCCTCCATCTCCCCCCTCTTGCCAACAGTGATAATTTTAGTAGTAATTTCAGTGTATTTGGTTGGTTCTGAGAAGAAGTGGTTTGGAGATGGTGGTATGGTAGGGAAGAAATGAAAGATTACTACTTGATAGACCAAACAAGGTTTTATATTTTGACACAGTATGTTTCCAACACAGGATTTCATGGGGGGGGGGGCAGGGGGATGCTAGTGGAATGTTGGTGGAAAGCTAGGTAAATCAATATCAATAATTCATCAATAATAGAGGTCTTTACTATTGCTTTTTCAAGAGTCTAACATCAATACGCTCATTTCTCCTTTAGTAAGTTCTTCCTCAAAAATGTTGTTGTGAAGGTTGGAAAAGGATACATGAAAGAAATCATTCGGTTATTAATTGCATCAGATCAAGAATGATATCAAGTGAATGGTAAAAGCAATTCCCAAAACAGGACAGAAGAAAATATTGTAACTCCATTTAAGGTGTAAGGGTTGTTAAAACATCAAATCCATTCCCTAACCTGGCCCCTCCCAGTAAGAAATGTCTGGTTGGACAACATTTAATAGTTATATCAGTAGAATAATCATTTCTAACTTTATCATAAAAATGTAAGGTCGTACACCCAAGTACAACACACCCAAGTACCTGCATTCTTTGAATAATCTCGTCAGAAAGGGTAAGAGGAGAAATAAACCATGGCAAGCCCTAGAATTTTCGTGTTGGACATGTTTAACGAACTTACGCCTACCTTGCATTTTGTCCACAGTCCGTTCGCACAATATCGCATTTGACAAAGCTTGTAATATTCTAAAAAGGAAAATTCTGCTGAATTGTACCTAATCAGATTCCCAGCAAGTCGCCAAAAATCTCATAAATTTCTTCACAGTCGTCTTGCTTTTTTCCCACTGCATTCTACACAACGACGAAGCACAAAGAAACTATTCAAAATGCAAAGAATAATTTGGGTCTGACCTTTCCATGATTTGCCTTTTTCTAAATGTCGTGGCTTTTTATGGCTAATCCCGTAATTTACTGCCGAGGGAAATGGCATAGAGAATGAGAGATATTTACAATCTGGCTTGATTGTAATCAGCTAGCTCTCTAAATTTTCAAGAGAGAAAAAAACTGTACTCTGAACAATATAAATAATTATAAAGAAAGGGATTAGTGTTTCAGCAGCACTTTCCCAAACTTTGTAGCATCATAATTACTAAAAGCTAAATCGTATATTATCTGTCTCTCTGTAATACATGGATATCGAGAACTATGCTATAATAGGATTTACATGTAAACCGTTAACCATTTCAATATTGATCTGACCTGAAAAACAAAATGAATACAATCTTTACAAAAGTATTCTTCTACAAAATGCAGTGGCTTTATTGGTTTTGTGTAAATAATTATTGGTTTTGTGTAAATAATTTTTCATTAGTTTTTTTTATTTTATTAAATTTGATGGTATTTTTATTATGCTCACATGAGCAAAACCTCATATGTAACTATATATAGGATGCACTCACAAACTAAGAGACCGGAAAAACCTGTATGACAGCCTTTAGTATTTGATACTGTGATTATAACGGTTTAGGGTAAGGGCATTTCTACTTTTGTGACAAAGACCTTAAGTTGGTAGATGTGTACTTTGCCTACAAATACAACTTTAGACAGTCACAGGTATCAGAATGAAAAAATGTCACACATTTATGAGGCTAAATCATTCTGCATTGATATTAAGAAGAAGATGTTCCTTAAACTTGCAGGAGAGAAGGAGAAGAGGGAGAGGTGGGGGGGGGGCATTGAGGGTGCCTGGATGGAGTACTTGTGGGTTATATTTAGTTATGCATTTTCAACTAGACTTCAAGGATCAAAGCTGATGACATTATTATCAGTTGTTAAAGGAAAAGCAAACCAAACTTATATCAGTGCACTTCATATATTATTCTTGAGATGTACTAATTCCTAACAAAACTAAGAAAATCTTGGTTGACGTTCAAATCCATGTCAGAGCACACTCATTCTAGTTCAATGTGTGATGTGATTGTGTCTTTTGTATGGTTTTGCGTTTTTTTTTTTATTCCTTTTTCAAGTTCCCCGTTTTGTTCTGGGGTTTTCTTGCTTGATTAAATTGCCGTTTTCGGGGATTTTTTTAAAAAAAGTTAAGGGGCATTTTCGGTTCATTTTTTCGGTTAAAAATGGCTTTGAATTTGCCTTCTTGTTTTTTGTTTTATTATTGGGCTTTGTTGAGTTTTTCATTTTTCGTTGTTTTTTTTCCTTTTTAAGTTGGAACCTGATGAGGCAAAAAATACATTAAAACAGCTAGAGCATACTGACATAGATGTGCAAAATGCAGAAGACACTATGAAATGCTTAAATAGAGCGTGGAGAAATATTTTTGGTTCAATTGGCTAGATAAGCATCACTCAGACCTCACAAACCTTTAATAGCAATTTATCACAAGCCAAAACTAATCTGGAAATACTCATTTGAAGTTTGCAACCTTTTAGTTCATTCATAATAATTAACAAGAGAATTGCAGAATTTGAGTACACTGCCAATATATTGAACAAGGTAAATAGAAAAGTGCATTTGTAAGGAGGGGACAAGTAAGGGATTGAAGTAGCTCTCTAATATCTCTCTTACAAAGTAAAATAGACAACAGTTTCAGGAAAGTGGTTCATGGTGACCATTTCTATATGACATTGGTTAACCAGCACTGGTTCTTCCCATCTCTCTGTAAGGAAATTAAAGCAAATTAAAGAAAAATTAAAGCATTACTATTGCTTACCCCTGGTAAAGTTTTCTTTTCATGGAGTGCTTTTTGGGCCTCCTGTGCACTCTGTCGGTCACAGTAAGTCAAGAATGCACATCCTGTCAGATCAAGAAAGGAATGAGTGTTACTGATATTATGAATATAATAAACCATCAAGCTAATAAATTTAAAAAGAGAAAAAGTTAATAGTTTGAAAAAGTGCAGGGGGGTTGGGTAGGAAGCTTCCAAAAAGTAGGGGGGGCACAACATCAGAGGGGCACTTTCTCATTCCACAACCACCCCTCATTATGGTACAAACCGATACACAACGGCCATATCACTTAAATATATATGATGTATTAGTATGCTATCAAGTATCAATACTATTTATTGTTAACCATGCTACAAAAAGATATGGGATGCCATTTTAGAAATAGCATGTACAGACTAAAAATAAATGATTAAAATTAAATATTAAAATTAAACAAAGGCTTAAGATATCCAAAAGACAGTTCTTCATCAAAGGGGCACATTTTATTTGCCAGTAGGGCACATTTGCTATTTTGGAACAAAGTGGGGCACATCCCCCAGTGCCCCCCCCCCCTGGCTCCTACCCCCTGAAAAAGTGCAATGTATTATCAGGAGACAAAGACTGAAATCAAAGCTTGTAGAAAGCCAACATAACTTAGGACCTTTCATTACCCTCATGGAGCCTAGGCTGGAACAGTAAATCTATTCATAGTTTTATTCCATCAGCTTATACCAGACATATTTCTTTTCTGTGTTCAGGGAGGTGGAAGGTGGGGAAGAGAGGAATAATTGTGAGCTTACTACAAGGTACTGTAGCCCTCAAAGACTAAAAATGTGTATTGAAAGTTCAAGCTATTACTTTTCAGCAATGGTATCCGATTGGATTTGCTTAATAGTAAAAAAAATCCCCTCATGTCCCCAGCGCCCCCCCCCCCCTAAAAACATCTATGTACAGCACCAACCCCCATGTCCCCCCCCCCCCCCCCCCCCTACCCCTTCTTTTGTGGACAAATTATGAGATTCTTCCCATTAAAGTTCATCAAACAAAATGACATGACGTATATCAACATTTCTGAAACCAGTTGCAAGTCACACCAACGCAA
>KN885529.1:2259-35880 GCA_000934455.1 Apostichopus parvimensis | reverse complement strand
CAATACATTCATTTCGTCTGCGTAAACGTATATTATAATTTAAAACCGCACCGGTACATATTCCATGCGTATGCATAGCATTTGGCTGGTCTTTTCCGACGAATTGCCAAATTTGGTCGGGATAGGAAGAAAAACCATGCATAGAAAGGGTGCATGGAGATAACACTTAAAGGGAACAATGCTTCTTACTACTTTAATTAAGTTCCGCCAGAATTAACTGAAATGATTGGTGCGTATAGTCGCAACTCATTAAGCTAGAAGTTTACTGGCCTCATCGGAAAAAATCTGTAGGGTACACTGACATGCAAATGCACTTTTATATCTTGTTGCACATCGGATCCCTCTTCTTTTGATAAGAATTCAGGAAAATTTGATGGTTCAAATACGTTGGGTGGGGAGCGGGAACCCGGGGAGGGGAGGAGGTAGTATAGGGTGGTTTTGAATGGGCAGGGATCCATGGTGAGTGGGTGTATTAGGCGGGAAAGGATAGACAAAGGTTCCTCGAGATACTCACCCTTCTATTATATCAGTGTGCATTAGAAGGTAACTGATCGAACCAACATTATATATGGAACTTATGCATACATGTACTTTGTGGCTTCTTTCTACTTTTGGGACAGGGAAGGGGAGAGGGGGGGGGGGTTGCAGGAAGATTTGCCTCAAGATATTGTACCCCATAATCTCCAATACGTTGTGTTACATAATTCATCCATCGTTCAGCAAACCGCCAGAACTTTTCAGTGATAACACTCTTGCAAGTCGGACCCGTATCGACGCGAAGGGTAAGAATATAGGGTTGGGGAAGGGTTAACGGTTAAAGGACCCTTAATGAGTATAGTCATCATATGTGGCAAGGTCAAAGGTCACTTTTATAATTGCAAACCGTGATAAAACGCACGTACACTTTGATTGTTATAAGTGTACTTCCTCGAACATTGAAAAGAATAACTGTGTCAACGTAAACAGAAAGTGTAATCAACCACAGGTTTCGTGGGCGTTCTATATAGAAATACAATATAAAAGGTTACGACGTAATACGTTACTGTCGTTCTATACCATATACAGCTAATTACAGCATGCATATAGTTTACATGCAATGAACGTATAATGTACACATTAAGAACGTATATACAAGCCTTATGCACAAACGAAGCCATGCATTATGCTTAATTCAAAACCTACTATTGAACTTGAATTATAATGCTAAAAAAATATATATATATACCTCCGACAATCTCATGGTTGCTGGGGAAGGGATAGGAATGGGGTAAAAGAAAGGAGTTTCATGTTGATGGGGCAAGACAGGGGAATCAAGGGTGTTCGTTTAGGAAGGGTTGAATGGGCCTTTACCGATCTGTATCCTGGAAGGGGGAGGGAGCCCTCACCTATCCCACCCATGAAAATAAATATTTCAGAAACATTATGCCACCTCTAATTATGACGAAAAAGTCCCCAACAAAGTCATTTATTTTATAAACATCACAATCTGGTGACTTAGGAAACATAGTGTATCGAGTGTTGCTTATACTTGTCCAAGTCGTTGGCCTTAGTAGTTAACACATCGACACCATGTAGTATATGTCCTTACGTAGCAAGTATAACGCTTTGATTGAAAGACAAACAAACCGAAGAATTTGGAAACAATTATTTGTAGAAGTTTGCCTATATTTCATGCTCTTCCATATCCCTGGTAGGAGTATATAGCAAAAGTTCACACTTTCATTACCGTGGCTTAAACATGAAAATAAAATAACTCTGACAGAATGAAAGAAGGAATTAAACAAATGTATGTAGAGAGTCACTACATACAAACAGGCGGGAACGAGAACGGTTATTATTGCAAATTCGTGAATTGAAATTTGACACATTTCAAGCCATTACAAAACCTGTTATCACGAGAATTGTTTAGGCTAAGATATGTAAACAAGGTCAAAGTGAGGTAAACAAAAAGTTTTCAAAGTTATTTCGATTTTCATTAGTAAGGCCTTCACAAAACTTCGTTAGCTAAACTTATTTTCAACTCAGTGGGTGGGGGTAATTGTAACTTCTAAAGGTATCACGTATCAGTCTTAGCATAAAATATATGAAGTTTACTGGGTCACTCAAGAATTCACAGCTCAAGAAGTCACCTTCGCTGTCACCTAGAAACCATTTTGTTTTCTCGTTGAAATGTTGTCTCATTTTCCATTCGTCGTGATTCACAAGTACTTTGGTCAGAACCCCACTTGAAAGTTTTTTTTTGAAAAATTTCTGCACATTCAGTATTCTAAAACTTGATTACCAATGAGCATGATATTCCAATTTATTTTACTTCCGCGTCTAGCTGCGTGAAGGCTACCATGTTTTCCTATATACATAACTGATGACGGGAAATGTTATATCTAAAGCTAGCACCCGATCGTTCCTTCAACACAATACAGATACATACAAACTGCGTATAGGTTTCCTTGGAAACCATGTATTGATTTCTTGTGGTTTATAGCGGCTGAGTTGTCATGATTTTCAATCTTCCTTTAAATTTTACAGGCGATCTCAAAAAGCTTTATTCACGATGCCACACGGAGTGAGCGGACAGGGGATTGTGAAGAGGTTAGGGAAGGCCAATTATGAGGTATGATGACTGTTTATTATTGTTATTTATGTCTTATTTGTGGTTGGTTTTTTTTGTAAAGAAATGTGCAATGTGGAGTCGAGTGTGTATAAGTTACACAATCACTTCAACCGTTCGTTGAACTAATATGACGTCACAACATCCCTCCAACAATCTTTCAAGCACACACACACAAAAAACGTAACTCACATAATATGATTAAAATAACTTGTAGGGCTGTACCTGCCGTGCGAATTTATTGTTTTTATTAGATCAAAAACGTTTCATATTCATATCACTAAAAGTAATGGCACCTTAGCATTTTGTTTTCTTTCTTTGGGGAGGGGTTTGGAATATAATCTTATAGTGTTCGCATATAGGCCTAAGCTGTACACGAATTACCACAGATCGGTGATAGCAACGACCATAGTACTGAACCACACATATACATTACGGTAAAGTGTTGAGAGCGGAAAAGAACAACAGCGTTTGTCGTAGGAGATTTTCACTGTCGTATATTGACGGCTAAAACAACTCTCTAATGAATCCAATTTCCCTCGGGTAATTGTGAATTGTAACTTAATACGAATGGTCACAAAAGTTGGAGCTAATGGAAGCGCCATTTCCCTGTAGAGAAACTTAACTCGAAGGAATGCATTCGACTCTCTGCTAGACCAATCACGTTCTAGCTCTCTCTCTCTCGCTCCACATCAAGAATTACGAGCATTGGGTGAAGTACCTCCCTGTGGCGGGTTTCGCGCGGTCAAGTTGTTAAGTGTCCCCTGCAGGTCATCTTATGAAGATGAAAGCCGCGCTATACGGCGGTATTCAGTTTCACGACACCAAATGAAGTAAAACTATCATTTTGTAAAAGTGTTTTATTGCCGACATGAACAAACAAACAAATAGACCGCTGAAAGAGAGTCATACATTTGATATTGTAGAACCAAAACAATTTGATCTCGACGTCTTAAATTTTCAAGTCAGACGTTTGTAGTATTAACAAAGTTAAAGTTTTGTCATTTTCGAGGTGATTTTGCTCAAATTGTCGATTTGAAAACACACCACCTATAAACTTTAACATTCAATAAGGTACCAAAGTTTATGTTCTTTATTCTGGGCTTGTGTCATGTTAATCGGTAGCAGCCGAGTGAAGAAGTATTATGTTCCAAGACAGGTAATAACCCTGGCCACGGAGGATACGGGGAGGGGAGGTGGCACTGGGATTGCCTGTGAAACATGGAGCTATACTTCATAATAGCTTTCTCTCATAAAATCTATAATAATGATTAAGAATTTCCACAGGTCTAAATTTTACTTTAAACTGCGAATTCCTGCTGGGCTGCTGGAATGTTTGTGACCTTTGACCTCTCTAGTTTACCCGTGAATATCTTTTAAAAAAAAAGAGCTCGGAGTACTTCTTAAGCCATTTTTTCGATGGCTTTTGACGATTCTAGCGGGTTAAAATATGGATGTTATACTGCCTTGTTGAAGTGCTTTTGATTTATTTTCTAGATGTTTCCCATCTGTAAAGCAGTGTGGACCATCTTGTAAAATCAGTTAGACGGATTTATGTTATGCTTTAAGCAGTTTCGTGTGTCTACAGCACAACATCTCTACAGACACACATTATGTGAGGACAAAATGTATTGTTAGTTTGTTACAGTAGTTTCACTATAAAGATTTAACACACTGCAATATGTTTGACAGATAAATCTTTCAAAAGAATTATTGATAAATAAAAAATTAAAAGTAAATAACAAAACAAAAGAGTTAACAGTTAACATAGGTTAAGAATACTCTCATGGCAGAAGTAGCTAACTCTAGCCTAAGTTGCATATTAGATTCTGGGCAGTTGAGATTTTCATCCAGTCATAAGGCTAACTACAACACAATTGCCCAATGGGGAAGAGAAAGAAAAACTTTAGTGTTTGTATATGAATATGCTGTGGGAGGGGCTTGAAAGGGATGGGAGGGGCTTGTAAGGGATGGGAAGGGAACTAGACTGAGAAACACTTTATATGTTGGCAAACGTGGACCATTTGATTTTACTGCTGGAAATTACTTTGGTCTTTCACAACATGACCGAATTAGTACAGCCTTCATATATAGACTAGCTTTAACTATACACACTTGCCGCTCAAATTTCAGGGATAGAAACACTTGGCCAAACTAGAAGCCGTTGCTGGTAGCTTGGCAGCCACAGTGACAGATTTGGTTTATGTCAAAAATTTTGTATGGGCATGAAAATCCAATTGTATACATTTAGATACAACTATAATATTAAACAGTTCCATTTATATATATTTTTTTTTCTTCAAATATTAAAAAGATTAACACAACAGACTTTCAGTTTTAATACTTTGTATTTGTGTTATATATTATAAAATAGTTTTACTCCGACACATCACATTCCATTTTATATTTACATGCTTGGCAACCACAAAAGTAAAATAGAAAAGAAACAGGAAAGAAAGAAAGAAACAATAGGAAACTCTCATAACAAAGATTCATTGAACTTAACCCAATTATTCCCTATTATATAAATATATAAATAAGTTCAATTCTTCGAACCATAAGATTAAAATAAAGATTGTTAAAATTTGGCTGTTGCTACAATAAAACGAATAAATAAAGAAATATAAACAAACTATACAAAACTATAAAAAAACTACAATTATTTCCGGGAATCCATTACTGTTCCAAGATGTATCAGTTGCACATTAAGCCCTTGCTTAGTTAAAGACTGTAAATCCATATGAATCTACACTGTTGCTGCTCTTGAGTACACCTGCTGCTCTGAGATCCTCACAGTTGAATGCCATGGAATCCCTAACCCATTGCTGTTCCAGGATGCATCAGCTGCACAGTTATCTCTCACACAGCTGTAGACTGTAAATCCATAGGAATCTACACTTTTGATGCTCTTGAGTACACCTGCTGCTCTGAAATCCTCAAAGTTGAATGCCATGGAATCCCTAACCCATTGCTGTTCCAGGATGCATCAGCTGCACAGTTATTTCTCACACAGCTGTAGACTGTATATCCAAAGGAATCAAGTTGTTGATGCTCTTGAGTACACCTGCTGCTCTGAAATCCTCAAAGTTGAATGCCATGGAATCCCTAACCCATTGCTGTTCCAGGATGCATCAGCTGCACAGTTATCTCTCACACAGCTGTAGACTGTAAATCCAAAGGAATCAACACCATTGCTGCTCTTGAGTACATACCAGCTGCTCATCAAATTGTTAGGGTTAAAATGTTACTCAATCTGTAACCCTCTGTTGCAGAAGCGTATCAGTAGTAAGTAACTGCTAATCAATCTTCCAAGATGAAATGTAACAGAATCCAAGATCAATTGTTTGAATAAATCTGCTGCCCAAAATCACACACAGGGCTTGAAGTACAACTTAAACAGTCAATTGATATCCAACGTTGTTCACGCGCATTCTATTCCATCCATCCCATTCTGCAACAAACGAACATTACACAAAGTACAATATATTGTGAGAACTGCGGTTACATTTCAAAAGTATTTCAACTGCTTGAGACATAGATTTTTACTTCCATGGTATCGAGAGGCATTACATTGAACAACTAGACCTGTGTTATAACTGTAACTTGATCACTTTTAGAGCAAATGAAGATAAGAGTAAGATAATGATAAACCTATTTCTGGATGCTTGTAAATTTTTTTTTTTGTTTCTTATTTGTTTGTTTGTTGTTGTTTGTTGTTTGTTTGTTCTAGTATATATAATCTAATAACACACAATGGTGCTCTCCAGTCTCAAACAAACTCAGCACAGGGCACTGTCAAATTGTTCCTATCTAGTTGTACTCAACTTTGACCAGCAGTTTGTTATGAGTTTTAATAGAGTCGACATGGCATCACCGGCAGTAGCATAGCGCTACCAGAAATTGATCAACATAATTTTGTGTTTGGTAGATATTTGAAGAAGAGTTTTTTTTACACATTTTTCCAAATTTGCAAGTCAAACAAACTAGTTTTGAGGTCTTTAACTTGTGTTTTTCAAAACATGTTTTTCAATCGAACAAATTACACGAGTGGTACTATGAGGCAATTGTCAGGTGAGTTGATCTGCATATAAATTCACACTATGTTTGTGTGCCCAGTCCTGTTACTTTGATTCAGTTCAGAGATTTGTAAACTACGGGAGCATAGAAGGGACATGTCAATAGATGTTTTGATGAGATGCAACAATTAATAAAATGACAAAAATCTGAAAATTGACATTTTAGCATCAAAATGGCAAAAATCTGAAAATTGACGTTTTGACGATATCATATATAGCAACTCATCAAAGTGACAAAAATATGAAAAATTGACTCGTTGTCAAGATGCATTAACTCGTCAAAATGAAGAATATCTAAAGATTGACGTGTTGACGACATTATACCACAGTTTTGTTACTTTTCCAGATTTGAAAGCGAGTAATGTTCAGGTTCTTGGCAATTTGACAAGTTGATATCGTCCCTCCAAAATGTCACATTTCAGATTTTTGTCACTTTGATGAGTGGATGCATCTCAATAAAACACCATTTTTTAGTTCTTTATCAATTTGACGAGTTGGTATGATGTCGTCAAACCGTCAATTTTCAGATTTTTTTTATTTATGACGAGTTGTTGCATCTCATCAAAATGTCAATTTACACGTTTCCATAGTAAACAATACAGATGACAAACTAACGCTGGAGGGCACCATTATCCACATCTTTGCTCAAAGATATCCATATTAGATGTTCTTGTTTGTATAGGATATGTACATAAAGAGTTTTCTTTTGTTCATGAAGATGCACTTTCCATCATACTATGGTGCTATATGAGCATTAATCAATCAATGTTCATGTTGAATTTTAACATAACTGAATATTCATGTTATTATCTCCTCCAGCTATTTCCTGTGGTGATCATTGTTGGGGCTGTGTGTGCCATGGCAGGTTCATTCTCCATATACAGCCTATTCAAGAAAACAGATGTGGTGTAAGTACAAGAATAGACAAGTGTGTCATACTGGATGTCATGAATATGTATGAATCCAAACCATAGAAATGAAATACCGAGAATGATACAGCACTGAATGACGCATGATGAAGCTTAGCCACAGTGCTATGTGATCTTCCATTATAGCTTAAAATGTAGCCTTAAAGGGTTGGACGGGAGGGGAACTTTTCGTCACAAAATGCTGCGGCTGAGAAACAGACCATTTTCAAGTAACCAAATACCTTAAGTTCTAGGTTAATACATTGGATCAAATATGGGACAAACAAGTATAATTTCCTGTATTGTAAGTAACACACATTCCTGAGGAAGCATGAATTGCCCAATTCATAGCAACAGTATTACAGTAAAACAATACTGAGAATACTGTAGAACAGGAAGTCATCAAACATGAACTAGAGTCCAAAACTTGGAAAGTAAGAACTTGGCTTCAAATGGTTGTAAACTTTGCAATATTCACATATATGTGGGCATTTTCATGATTTTGACTGGGGGACAGTATGTCAGGAACCAGGTTGGGCTACAGGGACAATTATGACACAGGGCCTCCTTTGGGAAAATTCCACTTTCCTTAAGTATATTATGAATATCATAATGATAATACATTCTTCTTTATCCCATATTACCCCATTCCCCTTATTGACCTTGGAGCTGTAGCCACCCCCCACCCCACCCCACCCCCTGAGCCTGGTCGGGCCCAATTCCAACTGCACTTGGGCAAGGTAAAATAATTGGTAAAACTACTTTTCTACGAACAATCAAAATGTCACAAATCTGTTAATTTTAATTTCACAATCGGGTACTTTACCCCCCTAATGTTTCCTTACTTTCACTTTCTCTCAAAATGTACCATTGATTTGCTTAGAATTTAAATTTCTAAAGAAAACTCATTCTCTAAACACAAGAGAAATGAGCAATTTGAACAGAACACAACAGAATAGAACATTTAGCTTTGAAAGTCAAAATCCCACCCTGTGACAAAGTCCACATGATATAAATACCAATATATGTTTTGTATGTAAAGTAGTCTCTTAACAAGAGCCATACATTATACTGTACTTTACATGTATGCCAAAATGAGGTGGATTATATCTACCATCAACATTTTGCTCAGATCTGTACTTGAGTTTGTCTATAGGTTGTAACACTAATATGTAGGGTTTGTTATATTTGTTCTACAGTAATTTAATGGACTCAGAGTAACCTAGCTCCAATGAATTTAATTTTTATAAGCAATCTAAGCAGATAGACCCCAAGAAGATACTAGTCAGGTCTCTATTAGATCGAGCAAAACAGCTTTAGAGAAAGAATCACTTGATAATGAAATTTATAAGAATAGACAAAAGGAATTAATTTGTAACGTATAACACCCCCCCCCCCCCAAAAAAAAAGAAGCAGATTTGGTTTATATCTTACGAGGAAAATTACCAAAGGTGGAATGGAAATGAATTGGAGGGAGGGGGTTGGAGGGAGAGGGAGGGTGAAGGGAACAAGGTGTCTAGATAACACCAAGTGCTTGTGTGGTAAGCTTGCTGTGCAAGGACTCAACAGAACCAACTTTACTATACAGCTTCTTGAGTTCACCACCTCCCTCCAATTATGTTTCCCATGGACATGGGCATACATTATATTAACAGTATGAATTTGAAATGTTTTGAATCTAAAAACAAAGCTTGTGACAGTCAATGTCACATGTTGCTGCCATCTTTTTCTGACATTGATAGTTATCTGATATTGCAAAGCTATACCATGACACTATTAATGCAAGAAGATGGTACCAGCAACAGTAAGAAACATCTTGTAAGCAAGCTTTAAAATGCAAAGCCATTTAAAATCCATTTTTCTACCGCACTCCTTAATTCTCCTCCATTCTCATCCTTTTTGTTATTTCCATCTCTTACCCAAATTTTTCTCTATCATCAACATTTAATAATTTGATCTTTCATCTTGCAATATGAAAACCAAATCTGTTTAGCCTACATATGATTATTTTGTTACAAAGGGAACGAGAAATACACAACAATGTATTTTGTATGCTTAAAGTGAAGCACCATGCTGCAGGGGTAGATCTAGGATTTTTAAATGGAGGTGATGTAACACTGTGAACTTTGAAGCTGACCCTCATGCTCAAGGGGGTCTTGGAGATCTCTCTCCCTGCCCCCACCCCCTCCCCACCCCCTGAAAAATTGTCATGAGAAATGTTGCATTCTGAGACAAATTAAGGTTATAAATTAGGTCTACATGTAATGTTCTGCTAGTAACTACTTTTCACTTTTTATGGGGGGGGGATTGAAAATGGGCCAGGGGGGGGACCCACACACCCCCAGAATTCATGCCTGTGCGGACACTCTTCAATGTTATGTGTGGGTTGAGATATATTGGACGGTTGCATACCGACTTTGAATAAAAAATCTAGAGAGAATTTATGTTAAGCTCTTTTCCTGGTCGATCCAAATTCTGTAAACAATTTTCTGACAAAGAGCGGCTTTCATTTCTTGGTCTGTTTCTGAATTTCAAGATCTTGATTCAGAACAACAAATCCTTTTTAGATCTCTCTCTCTCTTATTTCTGTCTCTCTCTGTCTTTTTTATAGAGTAATAACAGTTTGTTCCTTGAGGCAACCAATCTATTGTAATGAAGTTAGAGAGGGGGAATGAGAATCGAACATGTCACAGTTTATTCTCCAAAGATGATGATAAAAGTTTTATTAATGTTAGCAAAGAAAAACTCTGGTTGAAGGCACTTCCATCAAGTCTGAGAACGGTAACTTCGTAAATAACAAAATTTTGTTCTGAGGATCGACAATTGAGATGAGTTCTTTGTGACGTTGTCAAAGTCGATGTTTCTTGAGATTAAATTTCAGATGTTGAGAAGTCTTCGGTGAATTGTTAAGAGGAGAGAGGGAGACATTATCATTGCCGGACAATGTTGTTAACTTTGAGGAAAGAGGATTTTATCTGCAGGTTAAAAACATTTGCCAGCGGTAAAGCAATCTGCTGTGTATGTAATGTAAACAATGTGTAATAATGACACATGATGAATGTTACCAATCCCAAAAAGTGTCAAGCGAAAATATGGGGGCCAGGGAAGGGGAGGGGTATAGTGGTGAAAATGGCACAGACTAACTTATGGTTTAAAGGCAGTAAAATACATGATTTTTACTTTTCATCTTCTACTATCCATTTTACAGATTACCTTTCAGTTTCAGAATAATGATATCACTTCTTCATTTTGTTCCTCCAGTATACAATTTAGGATCAAAAACTATTGAAAAGTAGGTAATTGGTCACATCATAAACATCTGTGATCACCAAACCTGGTATGAGACTAACAATTAAATTGCCTTCCTACAATGCTTTAGGATAACACTTAAAAACCTAGTACAATACCTTTGGTCACTACTCAGTAACCTAGTACAATGCTTTAGGTTAATACTTAGTAACCTAGTACAATGCTTAAGATTAATACTTAGTAACCTAGTACAATGCTTTAAAATAATATTTAGTAACCTAGTACAATGCTTAATACTTAGTAACCTAGTACAATGCTTTAGATTAATACTTAGTAACCTAGTACAATGCTTTAAAATAATACTTAGTAACCTAGTACAATGCTGTAGGTTAATACTTAGTAACCTAGTACAATGCTTTACATTATTACTCAGTAACCTAGTACAATGCTTTACATTATTACTCAGTAACCTAGGACAGAAGAAAACTTTCAGAAATTTATATGATAGCTGATACAGCCAAAAAGAGTGAATTTGTTACTTGTAATACTCACTCATTACTTAGTAACCTAGTACAATGCTTTAGGTTAACACTTCGTAACCTAGAACAATGCTTTGGGTTAATACTTAGTAACCTAGTACAATGCTTTAGGTTAACACTAAGTAACCTAGTACAATGCTTTACATTATTACTCAGTAAATCAGAAATTTATATGATACAGTAGCTGATACAGCCAATACTCACCACATACTGTACTTTATGTCAGAAATATCCAATCAAGAAAATGTCAAAAGACAACTGATGCATTTACAATATTAATGAAGAACCCTGTTGATCATTTCTACATTGACAAGGTGTTTAAAGGGGGTCCATAAAACTTACCCAATTCCCAAATATCACAACAAATAGGATTTTCTTCAAGTTAGGAAGAAGGTATTGACTATTGAAGTCATACAGTTTGGCAAAGCCCAATCCCTTTAAAAGTGTCAACTGTCATAGAAAATGGCAGTGTGTGCAACCGAAAGAACATCATGGAAATGTGATCCAAATTCATCCGGCTTTACAATCTGATGAAACTTAAACCAAAAGACACTTGAACTTTTTTTTACAAGAAATTGACAGACGCCTCACGATTTGAGATTACTGCAGATAAAAACAGATGAAATATTAAAACAGAACGTTTTAGTTTTGAGTTTTTATATTCTCGCAAGGCTAGGTTTATCTAACAATTGCTGTGATGTGTATTGATCATATTTCATGAAAAATACAGATGAAAATTTGCAGTCAAGGATTACAGAGAGCTGCAAGGCGCTTTCCTCTTAACTTTTCCAAAAAGCTTCAAATTTCAAATCGATGAAGTTTTCAAAAGGTGATGATAGCAGAGCCCAGTTAAAAGATGGGTATGAAACAGGGTCATTGTAACAAGAAAGTTATCAAACAAAATAACTTCGCTTACAGGCAATGATCTTTTTCGTGTCTTTTCGTTTTCAAACAAATGTGAATCATACTTTAAGTAAAGTCATAACATTTTTGATTAAAACGAAAAAAACAGAAAATATTTGATTTTTCAAACATATTGTTTTTTTCTAAGCAATGAAAATAATCTCAAACATTGCTGACAGTTGAGAAGCATATGGGGAGGCAGTTTTCATTTAGTCCGGGATTTGAAAGTGGATCCTTTCCGTTATTCCAGGTGGTACATTAGAACCCTTTTGATGGAATTGGCACCTATCAGACGACATGTTTAATGCACCACTGCTGGATAGAAGATGGGCATTGCCTAATATATATATGCTAGGAAGTAAAATCTGGCCACTCACAATCAAAGTTAAATCAACCATTTTACCCTCACTCTCAAAACATGTACCTCTCGTGTAGCTTTTCACTCTTCATAGTCTTGGAAGGGTCATGGCATCAGAAAAGTACTTTTGATAAATTTTTGGCAGTTTTAGTATGCTAAAAATTTGGGGTCAGTTACTAATAACCTTTTATTCTAATGGGAGCAGCTTGTGTGGAAATAATGCAAATTGTTTTTTTATATATTTTATGTTGTTATCTTTTTTGTGCATCATAGTCAATGAAAATGTTACTAAAATTACTTCTTTTGAACAGCCATGTCTTAACCAAAATCTATTTATGCTATTAAGTTTTTTTTATTCAATTTCACAGACTCTTTAAGCGATCTAACCCTCATCCTTGGGAGAAAGTGAATCCATCTCAACAGCAGAAGGTGGAGTATTTAAATATTTATGATCACTGATAAACACAATATGATTGGACCACATTTTTCAATATTCATGAGTTGCAAGCTTATAATGACATTGATTGGACCAATTATATTAATATTCATGATCAGTGATAAATTGCAAAAAAAAAAAAAGATTGATTGGATCAATTCAAAAGATGCGGTCTCCTTCTTTGAGAGGAAATGTGCTCTTTGTAGAGAACAGTTATGACAAATGGCTGCTGTTCTAAAGTAAAGTCACAAAGTGGTTTATTGAGAGTGCAATTGAAGAAATGATGCATGAGGTTTAAAAAGGGTTTACATCACTACTTAATAACAAAAATGGTAGATGAAACAAAGCAGACATTTGCCTTTGAAATAAAAAAATAAAAAAAATAAAAAAACTAACAAATGCAACTACATTTCCTGGCTTTTAATTTAAAATTTTGAAGTTTTCATTTATTTTAAATTAGGACATGTATCCTTCTATAGTTTTCCACCAAATGACTGTTAATTACTAAATAACTGTTCCCAATTAGTCCTAAGCATTTCATCACCGACATACTTTTCGATATAATGATTAATCACATCCAAATTGTAAATTAGAACTTTGAAAAATAACATTTTGCATTGTGTTACAAAAAAATTAGGCTAGTCAAGCTCATGAAATGAATGATTTTTGGATCATGGCACCAAAAGTTTGTTAAAAATCATGCAAACCTCTTAAAAAATATGTAAACCTTTCTTAAATCTGCTTTTAAGAATATTGTTACCTCACATGAATCTTGCTCTGTGTTTACAGTCTCCAGTAAGTGAGATACCATTACTCTACTCAGACCTACATTTACCCAACCATACCCCTTGAGTCTAAGATACCCCATTGAGTCTCAAAACTGTGTGACTTCAGAATGCTCTGTTAATTCATAATTTATGCGCTGGAATTGCGATATTAGTGAGGGTGCATTACGTAAATCCTGGCTAAGAGTTCCCTCTACTTTTTAAGAGTGTACTTTGTTTATCAGAAGACGAAGCAATTATCTTCTCTCCCCGAGAGATTTCCCGAGATTTATCAATCAGAGTGGTGACGGATATAATTTCACTTCAACTAATTTCTCTTAATATGTCTGGATGGAAATGACTGGGTGCATATCTCAAAAAAATTCGGAACTAAGCACGAAACGGATTGCTCGGATAAAAGGAATATCGGATCACATAACAAACAAGTAATTATCTCTTCTGATTGAAGCAGTCTAAGGAAATTTAACTGTTTAGAGCAGAAGGATTTTGCTTCAATTATCGTAATAGTCACATATATACATCTCTGTTAGGTTTGATAATACCAAGACTTCCATCATCAGGAAAATAATTTATTGTCTAAATTTTGTGTAGCAGTTTTGATGTCTTTTAACATTCTCTTATGAAATACTACAATTCCTATGTGCGAGAAATGCTGTAACTGTTTGCAATTGTATAGCAATTTACATAGGAGTCGGTGACGCAGTATCAGATAAAGTATACCTTGATCAGTAGGAATAATTTATCTTTGATACAAAAACAATTATGAATTATTCATAAATTTCTTAATCAGTTGCAAATTAATGTAACCTAATAGATTAAAACAGCTGCTATAAATTGAAACACAAGTTTATTTTACTTGTTATGAAAACTAAAATTAGACAAGTTTATTTTACGTTTAACGAAATGAACTATGCATGCATGCATATACATATATACAAATATACATACATACACACACATATACAGTTCTTTACACTACAATGTCTCTTACTCCTCATATTCGAATTATCAACATCAGTACGTAAATCGTCCACTGGTTCAGCTGTTTTATTTTGATGATTAAAATTCATCTACTTAAGACGTCCACTGAAACTGCAGAGAGAGCCCTGGTATGATCAGGGATGATAAATCAATACGTTTAGACTGACCTTGGTCAAATGCATTGCCATCCTCGGGCATCAAATCTACCTTATAAAATTAGCGGTCGCGTTCTCCTAATTATCTGACTTCATCAAATGATAACATTGCTAGGAGAGTGCACTCCGAGGCCAGAAGAATTAAACTCCCCATCTTAAAATAATGATTTGTAATTTTGTTCACAAAAAGAGTTTGATATTGTGTGTAAACAGTCTATTATACACTGAGACTTGTGGTATTTCTCCATGATATGCTTATAAACTCAGTGAAGCAAAATGGTGTGTGCTCCCTTGGGAAATTGTAATCACGAAACCGGTGCAAAACAGGAGTCTTCAAAGCTTTTAGAACACTTCAATGGTTACGGCAATTCGAGACGAGATGTGATAATTTATGGATCCAATATGTGATGGGCTTGATAAAAGTGGTAAAAGCAGGGAGGGAGTGTTTACAACGTAATAACTTCCAAAGATATATATAGGTGTTCAATCATGAGTTCAGAAAACATTGTAAGGTTTGTATTTCATGTCACAAGAGATGTTCCATGCCGGAATAAAGGTTTTGTTACATAATCAGTTATCAACGTAGAAAGTTTCATGTCAGATGCATCTAGACCTAGACAGAATTTGCATAGAATGGGTGGAACTCCTTAATGAATATTCATTAAATTTGTGAGTTAAATGTCAGCTCAAGGTAAACATGAGCAGGAAGATATAATCTAATTGTTTTCTACATTACTTTGTTTAATTGTTTATTTTGTTTCAACAAACATGACATTTCTTGTAATCAATCTCGTTGTTGCAAAAATATCCACTTACATCCTATAATAATCTTAATACATTACACTGGACTCAAAATGGGCTGCAAATTTGTAGCAAAGTTAAAGGTATTTATATCAGCCTTTAGCTTAGTAAATTTGCTAACTATAAGTTGCAAATGGTGAGGTTTTAAACTACAACAGTATGCAATCTATTCTAGCACTACAACAGTACTTCAAACTCTGATTTCTTCAACAGAAAAAAACAAAAATTAAAAAGATAATATTATTGAATTTTTCTTACTGATTCCTAACAATGTAGTTCTCTATGTAACTAGTACATGCAAGAATTGCACTTTTTCTGCAAGTCAAGATTCACCCTTCTGTTACAGAAAAATGGCAAACAGATTAGAAGGTCACTCAGTAGGCTAGAGGGCGGTGTTTGGTGGTAATGTAATCGGCAGATGAATACAATAACACTATGAAGATGATGTGAATCAACAGTACAACATCCAGTTACGATTATTAAGAAATCTGTGTCTTCTTATTTATTAGTTTTCACTTTCTTTACTGTTTTCTCTCTTCCAGTTTTTGAAGTTGAACCAAGAATATAAACCAATCCCAGCTTTGGAGAAGCTCAAACAAGAGATGGGAGAGCGATAACTGGCCAATCATTAGCAATAAACGCCTTAAGTAAATGTGACTGAATTTTATTTCAAATATTTTCCCTTCACTGAGTTACGTTATGCAATCACCATGGAAACAAATAGTGCTTAAAAATCCACCTAACCATATCAGCATGAACCCCTTTTTGCGCATCATAATGGATGGGAAATAGTGCCGTGGGAATTGTTGAAGAACAGACCGCGCAGCTGGAAAAATATGCTGACTGAAAATAGATCTAACTTGAACAACGACACATTGTATCGTCACGACGACGACGACGAAAAACACCAACCAAAAATGATTAAACGGTGAATTCTATGCGATGTAGTAGCCGTCTACCTTGTGATTTCACAAAAATAATTTTAAAAAATAATAGTATTTATGATGGACTTTATTCGTGATAAATGAATCTTCATTCTTGAAATAATCAAATTTACAGTGTTAATCTTACAAATACTTAAGCATTTTAAATACACATTTGATATACATTTAATATAGGCCATTACTGTATACACCACAATGTGTTTTCTGACATATGTTTAGTTCCTACCGAATGTTAACATGTACGGGTGTGTAGGGAATGATAGCTAGTTGAAAAATATACCAAAAATTAAAACAACAAAGTAAAGATATCATTTCATTCTAGTTTCTATAATATAATGGTCTAAAGTATATATGCAAAAGGTATTTATAAAAATTATATGGTTTCTAAATTATTGCATAACAATTAACATGTTAGCCATAATGTCAAGCATATATGTTGATTGTAGCATAAATCGGGTTAAACTTTCACGACATATTACTTAAACCTCATTGATATTATATCATATCCTATTGTGATGAAGGTAACAATATATATCTATATCTATACATACATATATATATATATCTATCTATTGAACAGTCAACTTTCAAGTTTAGTCTTTCACTGCACATGTTGGTTTAGTTATTAAATATTAACAAACATTCACAAGAATATTGAAACATTGCATGCAATGAGTTTAATGACTTGTCACATTTCATTCAAACTATGTTCTGATACAAACAATGTGGTTTTCATGCTACCATAGCAACCATGTCGTTAGAAAATGAGGTTGAGATCACATAGCAACTATGGTGAGTCATGTTTTAGTCTTAGATATAAAGTCTAGTCAGTGTATATTGATGTCAAGAAATTGATTGAGTTATTGAACAAAATATTAATTGCAAAATATGATTTTCGTGCTTAAGCCATTAAATTTAAATTCATGGTGCTTTCGGTATCGGTAAAGCTTTAACATGTATTTTCAGTTGCGTATCACGTACTGAGTTCTTATCTTGTACTCTGAAATATACTCAGTCAAGTCTTGAAATAAAGTTATACTATGAGTTAAACCTTTCAGAAACCTGAATTTTGGAGAATTCTTTTTTTTAAAAGCTTTAATTTCATTTCTGTTATGAACTCATTTTCTCTTCTGTTGAAAAAGAATAATTGCCAAATTGGATGCTCATGAGTGGCCAGCTAAAAAATCCTAAATACACTGTAGCATTCATCGTCCTTTAAAACCACACTCCGCGAACTATTGGTTATGAACCAAATGGCTTCCCAAGCGTTAAAAACATATTTAAAAAACCTGATCAGTAAATTAACAATGTTTCTGATGGGATAACATGAGAGTAAATAAATCCTGTTATGTGTTAGGTCCTTTCCCAAAGTTTTGATAAATGTCTCTGAAATGCTGTCTCTGAAATGCAGTTGTCAATACTAACTGTTCAGTCAATGTACAATCCATTGCAATCGAATCAGTCAATGTGCAATTTTTTCATCAAGTACCAGAGAGTATGTACTAGATGATTTTGGTCCTTGATATACTGTAGGTCGTGACCAGCCAAGGGAAATCACAACATGTACTGCCAAGAAATCGGTTTGGGAAGCGGGGCTTTACGGGTATGTGGTACGGGTTACGTGGTAATTGTATTTAAAACTATACAATCTCTAGCCTACTCAGTGACCTTTGACCTATGTGAACACTTTCAGTTTTGCTGACCACTTGAGAAGTCAATAGGTAATGTGATATTCCGGTCGGTACATTTCAAACCCTTGAAACAAGCTCGCTTCTGTTTGATGAAGAAAGAAAATGAGATGGCTCCCTGGCCAACATCTGTCATTAATGTCTCTCATCTTGAGTTACCACTCTCCTCTCTGCCTGTGTCACTCATCACAGTTAAAGAAGTATAGTTTCATTGCAAGCAAAACCTCACAGATGAAACAAAAATTCCCTTTTTTTCCTGATTTTCTTACTAATTACCAAATAATAATAAATTACAAACAAAAAAAAAAATTACAAAATAAATTACCAAATAATTACCAAAGCAATATAATTTTTTTTGCTGTTTCCCCTTATCATAGGCCCCTCTTAATCAGGGGTGGTGGAAGAAAAAAATGTTTTTTCTTGTTTTCTCGACAAATGCAAAACAAAGATACTGAAAGTCAGGTTTTCCAAAAAAAAAATTTGGAATAATAGACTTCAGGCGTAACAGAAGTGCCAAATTAACAAAAATAACTTCCACCTCTGCTAAAAGAGAGAGATATTACTGAGATATTCTAATCAACATTATGGTCTGGTGTACAGCTGTATTTATAGGCAAGCTATAAAGCTATTTTAAACAGGAAAGTGGAATATTGACTTTCATTTTTCAGCTTTGGGCTTGAATGGAAGTGCTTCAAATGGAGAGGAATCATCATATCTACAGTGTGTTGTTGTAGTCGCAGGTGTCTTGCGACAGTCTTGTGATGTAATTACTAAAATTGGACGACTGGAGGTGTGTTTGTTTAATATTTCCTTCACTAACTGAGAAGTCTCGGAACAGATTCATTTTATTCGGCTTTCACAAAATGTTTTTTTTGTGATATAAATTACTAAAATTGGACGACTGGAGGTGTGTTTGTTTAATATTTCCTTCACTTACCGAGAAGTCTCGGAACAGATTCATTTTATTCGGCTCCCTCAAAATGTTTTAACTATGCCATAAAAGAATATCCATCGGCGGATTGTAGCCAGATGTATGCAATGATGATTGCTTCTGTCAAACATACAGACACAGACTGTATGAATCATTTTAATTTGAAAAACAGGAAGCCTACATAGATTTTTTGTACTTTTTTTGCGGTGCTTTGCGATATGCCTTTAAAATGTTATGTGATCATGTGAGAGAACTAAAGAAAATTGAAGATGATGAATTTTTTTGGTATGACAGCACCTTTGATGATGGATGTTGCATTTGAAAGATGCGTGGGAGTACTGAATATTTAAACTCTCAGAGTCAACAAAGTCTGTGTGGCAAACATTAGCAATGGAAGGTAGTTGAACTCTAAAGAAACCTGGAAAGGTCTCATCATAGAATAATAATAATAATAATAATAACTAAGATTTATAATGCCCTAATTATAAACAAAATAGTTGTCAAAAGCGCCGTACATATATAGTTTGAATAGAAAGAAAAAGCAAAAACAATAATGCAACAATGAAAATTAATTACAAATCAAATTGAAAAATGTTTAGCATAGAGGTAGGCTCTTACAGTAGTTTAGATTTGAAAAGTGATTTAATAGGTATACATTTTAAATGGTTTGGGAGGGAATTCCACAATTTGAGACCAGAAACTGAAAAAGCACGGTTGGCATAGGTAACCCCAGTGGTTCTAGGTACTAGGATGGTAATAGAAGGGTAATATTAAACAGAGAGGGGATTCACTAAGCAGATTCAGCAAAGACGTCTTTCAAATGATGAGTGTCCCTCACTCTAGCTTTCCCCATCAAAGACTCACCGGGACGGACATTTTTTTGAAACTTTTCAAATTGGTCAGCTTTGCGGTGGTGGTGAGTTTTTCATGCAATAGCCCAGGTTCACTAGAAATTCTAAAGCCCCCATGTTAGAAATTTGATATATTAACAGATAGCCAAACCAACCATACTTCCACATCAGAGGTGCCTCTCCTAGCCTACTTTGCATATAACAATCCAGGCTGAAGATGTTAGTGTCATCAACTGTTGGAAATAAACAAGTTCATTACTTTCGATTAGTCTTGAGTCTGTGACCCATTTTTTTTACGAATATCCACTATCCTCACGGGAATAGTTTAATCCTACTCTGGAACTTCCATCTACTTTTAGACTTAATTCCACTCCTTGAAGATTAAAATATGACACCAGCAGCTGGACCTGATGTGTGAAGAATTCGTTCTAGATTCACGATTAAAATGGAACTGGGAAATGTTACTTTACCCGGTGAAATGTATCTAGCAATTAAGAACAGCCCATGGTGGGCCTGTCACATCTAATGTAGATTTCTGAAATACAAGAGCAGTATAATTAAAGGCTAAGGATGTATGTAGCACATTGAATCCCAATGGTTAGGATAGCCTTGTTGTAGCTCATGTGAAATCCTATCCAAGTAAATTATCAAGGTGCCCACCAACTTTCTCACCTCAAACCTCTCTTTCCAAGAATAGTCAAGCCAAATGTTATTTTAATATTTTTGTAAACTTTTTTTTTATCTACCTAGGTCAAGGGAATATAATTGTGTATGTAACGAAGGGAGAGAGACTCTTAGTGTTACACCACACTGTTCCTTAGTATCTATTTTACTATGAACACTGATAAACAGCCTTTCTACATTGGCATGTATCAGTACTTCAAGTCTGACCAACGACGTCTTTCAAGCAATTAGCATTCATAGCGATACTCATCTGTTGTAAAAACATTGTGTTTTTTTGGCAATGAATGGGTAAATTATATCACAAGCAACTGTTTCCAACTGTTGTCAAACAAACAGAGTTACATTAACACTGTCATCATGTAATGAATGCTCAGGAAATTTATTATCTTGAACAAGCTGTTTCCTTTTTACTGTGGTGTTCAACTTACACAGCATCCTTCAATCATCCTCTGAAACTTCTGCTCGAACAACTCGTAGATCAAACAAGCGAGTCGAGGAGCAAGCTTTTAGCCATGTCGCACCGTTGTTGTGGAACAAGTTACCATCAGAAATACTAAGCCTTACCTCTATCAGCACTTTCAAATTAGTGTTAAAGACATTTTATTTCAAACAAACCTAGATGTTAAGTGTATTCAATTGTATTTTTGTATTTTGTATATGTGTTGTTAAGTGCACTGAACAATGGGATTTTGTGCTATATAAAAGTCTACACACAGTATAATGGCTTTACACACAAGTCTAGCACAATGCATGACGGTAGCACCCAATGATAGGCATTACTTGTTTCCTTATAGACACGGTTAGTGAATTTACTACCAAAACAGTGAAGTTACTATGGAACTTACTACTGAAACCGTGAACTTATCAGTGTACTTACTACTGAAGCAGGGAACTTATTAGTGAATAGTACAGATACTACTGAAACCATGAACTTATTAGTGTACTTATTACTGAAGCAGGGAACTTACTTCTAAGTTTACAACTGAAATCAGTGAAACTATTAATGAACTTACTACTGAAATCGTGAACTTATTAGTGTACTTACTAATGAAACAGGGAACTTACTTCTGAGTTTACAACTGAAATCAGTGAAACTATTAATGAACTTACAGTACTACTGAAATCGTGAACTTATAAGTGTACTTACTAATGAAACAGGGAACTTAATACTTAGTTTAGGACTGAAATCAGTGAAACTACTAGCGAACTTACTACTGAAACCGTGAACTTATTACTGCACGTAATACTGAAATCGTGAACGTAAAACTGAACTCACTACTGAACTTATACTGAAACCTTACTACTGCTACTGCTAAAAAAGGTACAGAGCTATTAACCATCAATAAGAATGCGAGTGTAATGAAGTATAACACACATTACTGTTGATGGATTGCACCGCAGCACGACATTTATTCGATACCATTTTCTCCCTTGGCTTCACCTAACAGCACGAAATGAGACACCACGCATATCTCATAGACTGTAACGGCTCTCATAGTCTCGTTAAAAACTTGAGAGTTCCTTGATGGATTTTATCGTTCAGGTTTCATGGCAATTAAAGTGACTTTAATAGCTCTATCAATTATAGTGGAATTTTTAAAAGCAATGAGGAAAATATTATTTCATATGTACAGGGCATTAATACTTTAAACGATACAATTTTGAAGTAGATAAGTTCTGAAAGGACTGAATCAAATTCAAGTCTGAAATTCATTGCTTCTTCAAATAAAATATCATTTTTCTTTAAATAACCATGCATACTCCTTTAAGTATTACAGTTATTCATGACAAGTGAAATTATCCAGTTCAGTGTCTGTCGCACTCTCTCCTTTTCCAGCAAAAAGGGAAAATCATTGCAGATGGGTGACTTTCACTTTGGTTCATTTATTATACAGCTAACAAAAAGCCAAAATTGTTTTTCATTTGAGTAATAAATCAAAGCTATCAAAATTTCAGATTTATTTTAAAAGCTAACAAAAAAGAACTCTTTTGTGGATGAAATTTTTGATTAGTAAAAGTTAAAGCAGCAGTCAGGTTTTGACCCTGCCTTCAAGAATCACACTAAGAAACCTACACAATGACAGTACCAAACAAGGTTCTACTTTCTTTTTCAAGAGACAGAACTTTGCAAAACGTTGTGAAAAAAACAAAAACAAAGATCCATCAAAGCATTGCAGAATATTGCTATACTGCTAGGCCACAAGGCACACAAATTTTTTTTATTTTAGCTTATTTTTCTGAGCATAAAAGACCAATAAGGTCACTGTATGTTGTTTGTTACAGTAGATCATATCAGTACTGTATTTATAAGCTGCAATTCATTTGGAGAATTAAAGTATGAATCCTGTTTTAAAGCAGCAGTTTGCGTCCTTTTCTATGGGTTTTCTCAACCTCACTGATTCCACGATGCCATAACGACATACGTAACTAGCTTATCTATTCAAATCTTACTTCAAATGGTGGCATAAAAGTCGAAAAATTTACAACTTCCAACTTTGTTTTTCTCGAAGATATTTTCCGTTGGGATCCAAATAAACCTCGCCCATAATATGAATATTTAAAAGCTACGAACGTCATTGGCCAATACGTAATACAATCACCATGCTTGATTTGTGTAGATTGTCTATGGCAGTTGTACCAGGGAGCTGTTAGAGTCCATCTTGCTGGTTGTACCAAGTTACCAACGTTTTGAATCTATTTTTAGCAATGGCTCATAACTAAACCTGCATCTCTGATTGGTTGAATTCAAACTAGTGGGTTTGGGGAACTGTATGCGATTAATATTAAATGTGTAATTTGTCGGAGGACACTTTTCTCATTATCTGCAAATGTCCTTAATTACTCGCCAATTAACGCTTTTGGCAGGGAAAAAAAAATTGTCTAATATCTTAGTTTGCTGTTTTGTGATTGATATATGTAAAAAAACTTGATGGAATTGTCAAAAAAGTGGAAACAGCAACAAAATGCAAAATGCTGCTTTAAGTGGAGCAGATATCCATCGGACATGTTCACTGTAACAACCCAAAAAACCCTTCCTTGAATCTCTGCCATCTTTCACCAATGAATTCACTCCCTCCCATGAGTCCCATACAACCTAAACCAAGACCAGACTCTATCCACCAATATCATAACAACTAAAATAAACCAGGAGACAGAACTGGATTATATCAACAAATATTGCTGTCTTCATTGAGGGAGCAAAAATGTAGAGTGGAAAATTCCACTTTGCTTTAGGGAATAATATCTTTTTGTGATACAAGTTTAGTTGTGTACATACATTATGCATAAATGTATCACGTTCTCTTCTCAACATCGATTCTACTATCTGGATTTCAGCCCTGCTTCCGGCAACTAAGATGCAGAGTTCTGTAATGAAAACTCATTTTGACGGTTTTTAATAAAATATTTCTTATCATTTCTAAAGATTTGAGGTCAATGGAAGAAAATCAATGTTATTGTACTGTGCTAACACAACTGTTAAAAAAATACAGAAATTGACATACCGTTTTTGGTGATCTATGCTTCAGTTCCAATTTTAATATGAAGAATCAGCTTGTCACTCATGTTTCAATTCATTACAAAGAAAGTTAGATTTCGAAAATGTTAATTCTCAAGATAATAACAACAAAAACATTATGATAATGAACAAAACTGCTTCAAAATCAAATCTTCCCTACCCTGTTCCTTTAATCCTCTCTTTGTCCCTCCACTGTTTATCTCCTACCTCTCCTCTTTCCCTGTTGCTTTCTTCTCTCCATCCCTTGTCTACTTATAATCCCCTTTCATCTATCATTGTCATTGTGTTCACCGTGCTCATTAACCTGTCTGTATTCTGTGCGTGTTTTTGTCCCTTCTGTTACTGTTACTTGTCATTTAGCCTCTGAAGAACATCCTGCTAGGATCGAAACGTCAGGCCAACTTACTTTTACACATTCTATTACACAGGCTCTCTGGTGGATAAGCAGTTTGTTAACAGTTTTATTTTATTTTCAAAATCAAATCGTAAGAACTTACTTTGTTCACTCAATTCACAAAGAAAATGTCGTCTAACATTTTAGACTCTTCTTCTTCATCGGAACTTTCTAAAATTTCGGAGCCATAGAGGCGAGAGGAGAGAGTGGCGGGTTGTATTCTCGACCAATCAGATGAAACTTGGGCTGTCTGTTTTAGCGGTGTCGTGCGACGCCGACAATGATGTGATTCGATGGGTGTGGCCGAGTTTGTGAATGGTCTGTTATTACTTTCGGAGCTATCGGATGGTACGCTGTTAAGGTCCTCAATTAGATGTTCAAGAATGTGAAAGTCTCTGAGAAAAGAGAAATGTTATCATTGAAATTTATGAAGAAAAAAGAAATATTACCACAAATATTTTTACCAAGTAAAAAAGAAAAAGAGAAACTTTTCCATAACAAGTTGGATGAAAATCAACATCAATGTTCCTTATATGTGATGAGAAACAGGTCATTCGAGGTTACAAAAGACTTCTCTGGAGTTCTATGTTGTTTCTGATGAAATGACCTCTTGGTCTGTGTGCTAGACTACCTAGCCCAGCCACTGTGATTGATTGGCTTGCGGTCGGGTTGAAGATTAATTTCTCAAAAGCTAAAAAGTTATATTGAACAAAAGCAAATTCACAAGAGTAGTTATTGTTAATAATCTGTAGCATATCAAACTTTATTTTGAAATTTATTTATTGAAATTTATTTTGCTCATCCAACTCTAACAGACAGTTGCTGCAATAATGATTAACAACCATTTGTAGTCCTTGGAAGAAAAGCCAACCGAGATCTTGATGAGGAAATGGGAAATTCAACAGACTATCTTACAGTAGTAGCTGCCTATGTCTGGATGACAACATCTTCTGCCACATTCAGTAAAGAAAGTTTACATCAAATCTGTTCAAAAGATACCAACAGTTGTTTAGGCCAGGGGTTCCCTAATTGGGGTGCATGAACCCCCCGGGGGTGCGTGAGTCCATCCCATGGGGTTCGTGAGACGTTTCTGAAATTCAAAACTAGAGTACTTTTTGTTGAACTAAAATCTGATATATCATATAATTTAGTGATGTACAAAAGTCTTACCTATGGACAAACTCTTTTGTTTTTTTTTCATTACAATATTACACTATGAACTTGATCTTTTACGAAGCACTGTTATGCTTATCATAGTATAATAATGACGAAAAGCTGGAGGTTCGTGGACAACTCTGACATCCACAGGGTGTTCGTGGGGGGATAAAGTTAGGGAAACCCTGGTTTAGGCCACCGACACTTTCACCCTGTTGGAAATGTTGTTAATAAACTGTTCTCTCCTGTCACACTTTAAAGCACTTGTTGGGACAGTATGAGCAGTATCAAGATCATGCTCTTATTAAAGCTTCAGAAGTAATTATTGTCTCTGCAACTGTACACAAGTCTTTATCATACGACAATTGTCACAATTGGCTAACACTTTTATAACATATATACATATGTATAGCCTAATTTGGATACAAGAATTCAGGCAAAACTGTTATCACTATTTGGTACGGCAAACTAATGGCTAACCCTGCACCTCTTTAGTGAGAAGAAGTAGTACAGACTCCTGACCTGAAAATGGGATTACTGGAGTAAAAATCTTCTATGGAGTCAAAATGTTTATGAAATTTAGAAATGAAATGTAACTGGTTGTTTATAACCAAGATCGAAACCTTTGGGTTTATCCTCCAATATGGTCGACATTAAACAGTTAAAACGTGATGCCTCAATAAGCCGTTCTTGGTAATTTCTATGAGCTGACATAAAATCTAGTGAGATATCTCAGAAGGTAGGATCCAACATCTAAGTCACTTACGTCACTCTCGTTGAATTCCCAACTAGCCTCTTCTCTGATGACGTAACAAATTCATCAGGCGAGAGCTCATCTACTGAGGATTCTCTGGACAAGCCCGACCCCGGATGATGGATTGCAGGAGATGCCCTGAGGACTCTCCTCTCAGGATGAAGGTGAGATATTTTAAGAGCGGAAGTCGCAACATCCACTGTAGCATTTGATGCTCGGTCTGAATTCAAGATAAATTAGAAGAACAATTATTTTAGGTATGTATTACGAAAAAAGTAGTAAAGAAAGTTGAGAAAAAAAAAACACATGAAATAATTCAATTTTGTAATGACAATCTAAGAGTAAACACCAAACAAAAAATTGCATTTTATGACATGACCAAAATATAGACAATTGATACAAAAATTGGTAGAAATTTACAAAATGGCAAAAAAATGATAAAACAGTCCTAGAGTATGTTGTATAAAAAACCTGAAAGTAATATTCTGGTAGAAATATCCACTTTATGGAAGTCAAAATAAAAGTCACACTGCTACTGAAAATCCCATCTCACCAATGTTTTTTAACTCCAGGATATCCTTGGTGACTTATATTTTGTCCTATGAATTCTTCAGTACCCTAGAAAATGGATCACATGATTTGGTAGTCTGTGATGTCATCATTGCTGATGCTTTTCAAAATCTTCACTTTCCTTTTACAATTTTACTGTTGATTGTCCAGTTAATTATAGATGTCACCATTCCCTGAATTCAAGGTATCATCCAATTACAAATTTTGTATAAGCAATATAATTTTCTTCTATGGATAAAAAAAGAAAAACCCCACCATTCAGGGCAAAATTCTAAGGATATTTTCTGGTTGTCTCTCTGGCAAACCAGGTCTTACCAGTTGGTTGTCCAAACAGTCAATTTTGGATTGGCGAAAAAATGTAGCAAACAGCAAAGAATGACCAGTATGTCTACACTGTAGAGGAGATGTGTAGGTTTGGTGAAATTGAACACCAGCTTTGAGCCAGTATAACTCCCAGTTGGATGGGTCATAGGCTTACCAATATTTATTTTTTTATTATATCTCCAAATGACGTAGGGTGATATCAATTCTTGGGGGGATGGTGGGGGGTATTAGGTTACAATGCAATCTTAACTTAAACAATTAGCATTCCCCGGACAGTCTCCAAAGCTGATTTGGTTGTCGGAAAACAGGGGGGAAAAAACAGGACAACCATTAAAAATTTGCCCTGCCATTCTTTTGACTTTGTAGCATACTTGGAGGTGATAATTACAATAATTATATCATCAACCAAATTTCACATGTAGTCACCAAATCTTTCGAGCAACTTACCAAGTTTACTAGTCTTGTTTTCTCTGCGGTGACTGTCACTGTGGAGGGTCACCGAACCTTGAATCTGACCGACGCTGATGCGACTGTCCTCTCCACCTCGCATACCAAGCACGCTGGTCATCTCCCCATCAAGGCCACCATGATGGGAGAGGTGTCCTCCATTAATTGGACCTCCCATTCTCCCTCGAACCTGTAACCTTTCAAAACCTGGGTCTCTGTGCGCTGCTAAAGATACATCATGGTCTAGGTTATGCCTACTGTCAGAATGAAAATCTTGAAAGTGAGGATTCTCCCCTCTTTGGGGTAGTGAGGTCACTCCTTTCTGACCTGCTTCTTGGGGGCTGTTAACCTCCAGCAAGGATCTACGATGCGCCTCGAGTTCGAGTTGCTTTTGATAGAGAAGCTCCTCTTGGTTTCTCAGTTGCTGTTGTAACCAGTCCTGCTCCTTTCTCAATGCCTCCTTCTGTCTTTCTAATAGTCTTTTCCTCTCTACTAACATTTCTGGTGTTGACTTCCTGCCATGTTCTGGCGCCTTCATCCGTTCATCCATTCTAGATAGATGCGCTGTGTTCTCGGGATGGTCCTGTACGCCGTGATGTGAGAGATCTGTCTGAAATTGGTTAGAAAATGTCTGGTTTCCATGATGGTGATGTGGATTTTGCCTTGTAAATACCTGCTGCATGGTATTGTTCCTGAGGTGGTGCATCTTTGAGACTGCGTCTGTCGGTTCACCATTTACAATAACACCACGGTCGTTGGTGGGATGTCTTTCTGAAAAATGCCGATGAGGTTCCATTCTATCTTGGTTCTTCTCGACGATCGAACCAAATTCGTCTTCCACGTTTCCGAGAGCACTTAAGCTCTTTGAGGTCATCAGCTCCTCGGGAAGAGGATGGAACTCGTCGGGTGAGAAGACAGCGGGACTGAGATGAGGGAGTTCCCTCCTCTCTGAAACATGACCAACATCTCCTCTGCCTCCCGGTGGAACTTCGTTTGTTTGAGTCTGACCTACTTGTCCAAACTCTTGACCGTTTGGTACTTTATGACGGTATACAGCAGGAATTGGATCAATTGTTACATGGTTGGAGTAAACATCATTGTGATAAGATGACCGATATTTTGAGGTCTGTTCTTGACCGGATGTTACCTTTGAGTCGTTCCCTGGACGATTAGTATGTTGATCATGGCCTCTTTTCAACCTTCCGGTACTTTGTAGTTGAGGTTGGAACTCATCTTGTACGACTGATGGTCTGCCGTGAAGAGACATCCGCTGATCACCATTCACTCCTCCAGAAAACTTCTCGTCACTCCTTAAACCCTTCTGGGCAAACTTTAACAGTTTAGTGTGCTGCAAAATAAATTGATATTGATATTAACATAACTTGCATTTAGCTTGAACATTTATATGCACTAAATTTATCTTATAAATAAAAGTTACCGATGATAAAAATCCACTACGGTGAATAATGTAAACCAAAATTTCGGGGACGGCGAGAACTTTAGAAAATTAACGGAGAAAGACATCCTTTGAGTGCCAAGAAATTTTAATATTTTTTAACCTTCTAGTCCCTGTTATAAAATATTTAAATATTTTTAAATCTGTGCTACACATGCAGGACTCTATTGTGATGTTCTCATCAAGGCATTTGTGAACAATTGTAAAACTCACTTGTTCATTTGTGCAAAGAAAAAATGCACAGGCAGTTTTACAAATTTTACAGCTTCAAGTTAATGCAGGCCTGCTTGTGTTGTAAGACTATAAAGCTTAACGTTACTAACAAGCAACATACATCAGTATGTGGAGGAACTATTTTCCTTAACACTTAGAATCTTGTTTCACTGTATTTTTACCTTCATATTGCAGAATCCTGTCAACTTACAGCACATCTTTTCACAAACGTTCTCATTTTCTTTTAATTTATGACTACAAAGTAGCCATCAATTAGTTCCTAGGGATGTTAAAATCTAATGTAGTAAGAATCCAGACTGTAGGCTACATGACAACCTGTCAGCATTGCATTGATCTAGGGTATCCCATGCATTATTCATATATAATAATCCAACTTCTTGCTTGTATTTGAAAGTTAGACATTCATATTATTTAACAAAATTATAAAGTGAGCAGAATATTCTTATCAGCTATCACATAGTAAAAATTCTGCACAATGTGAATAATTTGAATTTCCTTGCAGAAATTTTATCCACAAACCCTACACATTGCCTGCACAGATTAATTATAAACCTTAATCTTGTTCCAGAAACTTTGGTTTTACTCAAAATTCATCTGAAATGTTTAGCTGAGATAAACATGTTCATCGGAGGAGTAATAAATGCCTACATTTGATAATATTTACCTGATTTTGTTCACTTGCGAGTCTTTCTTGACACTCTGCTAGCAGTCTTTGGCATTGGAGGTATTGTTGCTGTGTACTCTCTCTGTCAGAATTTAATGTCTTCATCTGCGACTCCAGGTCCACATATTTAACCTCAAACTGTTTTCTTTCCACCTTCAGCTGCTGTAAAGCAACCTGCTTTTCCTCGCCAATCCTAAACGGAAAAAGGAAGAAGGTAAAAACAGGAAATGCAAAATACAACCAATCACGAAATTTCTTTCTGTTAAGATATATACATTAACATATCACTATATTGCATAAAACAGGAATTTGTGGAATGTTACACACAATCTCTGCAAAAACTAAAAGACTGAGAGTGATATGGTGTGTCAGATGTATCAATAACACCACAATGTTGACTTTCTGGTGGAAAAGCAATATTTAGACATAACTCACATTAATTATATAAATTTTAACTTGCAACATTTTTCAAAGACTTTAAAAAGATGTAATCTTGACATATTTTATACCTTTTTTAATTTCATTGATGTTGCCATAATTATTAAAATTACAGTATGAGAAAGTTAAGTCAAATTCTCTCCTTATATACTAGTATTTTTTTATGTTTAGTCAATCACATCAAAGAAATGCTTCCTATTTTAGGCTAATTTTAGAAGCTGCTTAACCTCAATGCCAGGTGACCTACATATCAAACAGGTTGGACAATCTTACCATCAGAGTTGGGTTTAGTTAGCAACACCTACCTCATGCCAGACATAGTTCAGTGAATATTAACACAATGACACAGCATGGGACGAGAGCTAACAGATTACTCAAAATTGTTGAAGAATAATATTTATTTATAATATTTTTTAAAGAGAAGTAATCTTACTTTGCAAGTTGCTTGATCAGATTCGCAATCCTCTTCTTGTCCTCTGGTCGCAGGTGCCTTAAAGAGACTTGGTCTTCCATAGACGCATGGTCCTGACCTGTGCTTGACATTTGTTGGGTTTTAGCTGTTGTTGGTTTTTTCCTTTCTTGTCTTTTTGGGTGGGTAGGTTTGGATTGCATTCTGTGAGGAAGTCTGTGTCCAAGTTTACCGTCCATTCTTTGAAAATGTGTAACACCTAGAACAAAGAGAGAAAAAACTGACATGGACAGGTGTTGCTTACTGGTAGCCTAATAGAAGACTCAAGTCAATGGACAGTGACTGCAAGCAATGATCCTAGGTTACAGATTCACATTTTGCCTATACTCACTGTCAACAGTTTTCTTCAGATGCCACACTCACATATGGGAAAGTAACAAGTGCCTTAACCCCCTCCTCCTTTCACCCCTGCCCCCATTCTCCAGCAAGCACACCCTCATTTAAATTTGCTTAAAAGGAAAGAGTGATACAGAAAATATTGGTTCCTCAATCTTCTCAAATGAGGCAAGTTTTGGTTTAATAACACTCTGTTATTTTATCTCTCTGAAGAAACCTGTTTTATTGCTTGAATAACCTAGAATTGACATGATTAAACCTTTCAGTATGTTATACGAACCATTAGCCTTGGCTGAACATGAGGATAAACTTTTACAACTGAACTTTTCGCCCAAATATCTAATGAGTAGACAAGCTAAAACTTTTATGAAACTTCATGAACAAATTTGAGCCTGAGCCCTGAGGCATAAGTTATTACACCGCACAGAGTAAACTAACACTTTACTCTATTGCTTCAGCAAAAGAACATTTTTGCCTCAAGACAAAATCAATGGAGGCAGTTCAGATCTACCAAGCTGTGTAATACTACTCAAGACTCAGAAGGCTAGACCACTTCAATCTGTACGTGATGTATTCTTTATGTTACTGGCCGTACTGTGTTTGAACACCCAGTAAAAGAAAAAGCCTCGAAGAAGATACCACTCAAGCATCAAAAATGTTAATTAGGTCTGCTAGCTTCAATGCAATCATGCATGCACATAAAAGCCATCATCTTTCATGTCCGCTAGGCCGTCAGCTAAAAGTTTAAACACATGGAAAATGAACTCTTTGAGTATTCAATCTTTCATTGAAGTTGTTAAAAGAGAGAAGCCTACAACTGATGAAGTAAAACAACATGAAACAGAATGTACAATGTAATTGCTTACCAGGAACAAAGGCAGCCTGTCCATTAGTGCCTAAGTTTGTATCACTTTCTGGAAAACAATAATAATCCCATAAGAGGGGTTGATAACAAATAGTAAGATGTATTAATAAAGTCACATCTTGAATCAAATTACACCACTAACAATCTTGTATTTGGGTTAGGTGGTTGGTCAAATATAATAATTTGTTTGTAATGATTCAATGAAACATCCAAATACATTAGTTTGAGGTGATTGCCACTTTAATGGGATCAAGTATATTTTGTGAATGGGCTATCAAGTTTCAAAGAAGAGATGAAGAGAAGTTTAAGTGCTTTGTACTACGAATTGCCAGCAGAAAATTTACAGTAAGATAATGGCTTACCACAATGGCAAGGCCGGCAACAGATGCTCCAAAAGTTAAACTGAATCATGCATTGTTGGACGATTTCAAGGTCTTATTCAAAATTTTCAGACTTGAATTTCAGAATAAACTTACAAGTTAAAGTGCCTAGCCACCTAGGCTTAAGTTGGCCTACCTATGTAATGCAAGGCCACAATATCACGATTAGTCAATTTCTTATATAATCTCAGTGAACCAGGAAGAAATATACTTATCCTTAACAACAAACAAAAAAAATGATACCCATCACATTTTGATCACACATTTTGGCAAAACGTGGCAAGAGTTTTGCCACAAAATACAGTATTTGCACAAGACTGTATTTGCCTCCTAAGTCCACTTTCATAAATACTGATGATGTACTGTTAGAAATACAGTTCACCACAAAAATCTGAACACATATTCAAGTTTTTACCAACCACAGCAAAAAGTCCTGATAGAATTGATTTTTTGGCGATGTTAATTTTTGGATTGCTATATCTATCCAACTACTGAACTAGTACTACAGTACTGACTTTTAGTTAATGTTACTGTTGCCTAGTCTGCAGATAGTGTAGTATAGTCAGTATTGCGAAGTTCGGAACACTGCGAAGTTCGGACACCCCTAAGAAATACACGATTTCACCATGACAACCTATAGCAACAGCCAATTTCACAAAAAACTACGAAGCTACAGATACTTTCTCTCCAAAATGACCCGTGTGCAAGTAAGTACTTACAT